>JASANB010007960.1:0-42918 GCA_030248155.1 Sabatieria punctata
CCTATAAATTGTTTGGTAAGTAAATTATAATTAAATTATATTTCAAATAAATTTACTTAGCAACACTAATAGGCATTTGCATTTTGGTTGTGTATTGTTCATGAGCCATTATTCAGAGCCGTTAGTTCAGTTCATCATGGTTCAGTCCAATAGGAATTTCCTGGAGGTGGAGGATGCCAAGGATACGGTCGGCCACAAGCATCGATGCCCTATCAAGGGAGCTTGGTGAGTAGTAGGAGGAAAAGAGCTTGTGCGTGGAATGTTAATCCATTGGGCATTGCCCATGTGGGTTCGAATCCCACTTGCGTCGCCAGTTTGGTGTGACGGTGGAGAGGGGATACTTTGCTGCTGGTGTGTAGTAGGAGAAAAGAGAGAGTAATCAACAACGGTCTTTATATAAGCGACCGGTCAACGGTTTCACGCATTTCCAACTATGTATCCACTAGTGTTCCGACGATATCAAAACTTGTCGATATTCGATATCGATATCGATATCGATATTTTCAGCTCAATATCGATCGATATCGATATCGATATCGATATTTATAGTTATACAAGAAAATGTGAAAATTTGAAAGAGCAAACTGCTCTCGCTGCTTATCAGTCAAGCACTGATGCAATCAGCGATCTGATATCAATTAAGTAGAGAATGGCAGAAAAGGTAGTGGCCCTTCTGAAGCCCTTCAATGAAAAGGTTGACCTCTCAGGCCGATGCCCCACCCTCATTAGGCATAAATGAGCTTAGACAGAATAGCGTATACTTTAACATATTTTAATGATAAATAAGCAAAAAAGCTTAACTTCAGTAAAAATCCGACTTTTTTCCTTATCGATCCTTTCAACCACCCATCAGCCCGGCGGTACCCCCTCAGGATTTGAAAATTTGCCACCCCTCAGCCAAAATGCTAGCCCATGTCTGCTTCTGCCCTCCTGCTTCAGGGGGAGCCCTCCTGCCTCCTCTGCGGAGTGAGCAGCTCTTCAGTGTTGTTGCAGGCAGAAGTTTAAGGACGTAAGCGCTGCTGTCTAAAAGTTGAGAATGCCGAGAAATTGATGTTTCTGAGAGCTATCATGCCACTGTTAGGTTTTGACTACATTGTATACCATCGATTTCTGAGTTGTCCAGAAAAAACTGTTTTTTTACTGTTCCAGAGAAATAAACTTGGTGTCAGTTTTGTTTTTTCCTACTTTCCCGTACACAAAAATATCGAAAATATCGATGCGAAATATCGCGATATCGATATCGATATCGATATTGGAAAAAGGGTCGATATATCGACTTTTCGATATCGATATCGATATATCGTCGGAACCCTAGTATCCACACAATTTCTGACGAATGGACCGACCAGACAATAAGTCATAAATAGGGCCACTTTGCACCACATGAAATACACCTGGGCCAGTTTGGTTCAAACAACAAAGAAGACAGCCCACCAGTTATCTTAATATTTATTATGGGTAATTTGATATTAGGGTCAGAGTGGCCTTTATAAGTAAGAAGAGAGCTGGGCTCTTCATTCTGTTCATCTTCTCTTCCCTCTGCCTGCCGATATGAGTGCCCAGGTGATGACTGTGCCCTTCATTGTTGTTTGTGTCTGCTGTTCTCCTGTGTAATTGAGTCCATGTGCAAATATCTCAGGAAATCTTCATCAAAATTAAAACGACCTTTCAAGATTTTAATCAAAAAGATTCACTCAAATGCATTTAGAGTAAAAATCTGCTTGCTTGGTTTTTGGCACACCTTGTAGGCAGACATGGGATAAGCATTTCGGCTGATGGAGGGTGGAAGCGCCTAAGGGGGCTGAGGGGATGGTAAGGCAAAAAGTCCGATTTTGTTTTGCCAAAATCAAAGTTTTCGTATATTTTTCAATAGCTAATATGAGCTAATTTACACCTAAGGCATATTTCTATGCTAATTTTTATACAAAATTCTTGCAAAAATTCCTGATGGGGTAGCGGCGGCCTGACTGATGGGTGGATCAGAGCCGGATGATGTGGGTCAACCCCCATTAGCCCCTTTTCACCCATGTCTGCTTGAAGGTGCTGTAAATTGTAGGCTATGGCATGCAGGACAATGCATACCGTTTCAACGTCTTTTGTTGGTCGCAGAAAGGCGAGATTGTTCCCGATCACGGCAAGTGTCGGTCAACTACCTTCGTTGCGAATGCCGATAAAAAAGGGGTGCCGCCAGTCCCGTGGCAAACAAGCAACGGCGGTCTAATCAGTACCCTCGTCAAACATTTCTGCCCAGAAAACCGATGGGTTCTCGATCGTCTTCAAACAAAAGGTAAATAAATTCTAAAAAATTCCTCCAGTTCAACCACTGAGGGACCCATATTGTTAGTTTTTAGTTTTACCAACCAAACAAAGGCCCAAAAATTTGGAAATTGCACCGTAATCTTACGTACAGTGTACATGGTACGTGTACAGAAAGCAATGCAATCCAGCTAGCTACTATTCGAGACGATCCAAACGTTGTGATTTGTATCGAGCTGAACAATCTGTACTTAACCAAGGATCTCAGTTTATGAAAAACCGTTCTACTGTAGCCCAACTACTGTATTGTCTAAATGAATGGACCCAAAACTTAGATAATTTTTTAACAATCGACGTTATTTATCTCGATATTGCTAAAGCATTTGACACAGTCTCTCATCCAAAACTTATGTCTAAACTGCACAATATTGGTATCATAGGAAAATTACTGAAATGGATTGAGGCTTACTTGTCAAATCGCTTACAGTATGTATCGGTAGATAACGCAGTTTCTTCCTCAATTCCTGTAACCTCTGGTGTTCCTCAAGGTAGCAAATTAGGCCCCCTGTTGTTCCTTATTTACATAAATGACCTCAGTTTGGTGCTTACTGAGTCAAAATTTGCTCTTTATGCTGATGACACCAAACTCTACTTTGCCCTTCCTCGAAACGCAGTAAATGTTGTCTTACAGCGAGATCTTGAGAGGGTGATGCATTGGGCAGAGAGAATGCAGCTATCTGTCGCAATACAAAAATGCGCTGTCCTGGTTTTGGTTACGGTAATGCTCATACAAATTTCATATGTCTTGGTCGTCAGCTTCAATCAGTTGATACAATAACTGATCTTGGTGTGCTAATCTCTAATGATCTTAAATTTTCGCGCCATTGTAATCAAATTGCAGCAAACGGGTTTAGGTTGGTTAACCTGATTTTTAAATGTTTTGAAACTAAGACCAAGGATTTCCTTATCAAACTGTACAAAACTTTTGTTCGTCCTAAGCTAGAATATGCCTCAGAGGTCTGGAATCCATATTTACTTAAGGACATTGATCTGATTGAAAGAGTACAGAGATTATTTACTCGCCGAATTCCAGGTCTTGTGAATTTTGAATACTCCGAAAGGCTAAGATTGCTAAATTTGGAGTCTTTAGAAAAAATAAGAATTGTTGCTGACCTTGTAATGGTGTACAAATTAATTCACGGACAAATTGACCTCCCTGTTGATTTGTTTTTCAAATTTAAGAGTCAGTCTCTGATTCGATCGACTCTCCACCCTTATCCCTATGTCAAGTTGAAAATCGATCTTTTTTAGTAGAGACCTGTGCGTTGGTGTATTAAGAGGCATTCATGAGTTATGTTAAACCTGCAAAGGGTTTATGGATTTGACGCTCCATTCCCGAGATACAAGCCGCCAAAAATCGGCCCGCTTAACTATGGGACAAAAATTCTCAACTCGAATTTCTTTCGTACCAATAAGAGTTGGGACTAAAAAATTGGGGATTTTGGGTAACTTTTTGAGTAGTTTAAGAATTTTTGGTCCAAAATTATTTTTGAGTAAAAATTTTTTTTTGCGACCACTTTGGCCGGCCCTAGCTCGTCTGGAACCCCCCTACACAGTTTTTTTATTTCAGAATTTTGTAGTGCTATCAATTTGCCAGACTTTGGTGTAAAGCATTTTGGGCTGCGACCCGACATTCGTGAGATATTCGCCTCCGAATGGCCAAAACCGTGCAGAATTTGCTAGTTTTGCAGTACACAAAGCTACGATGCCGGATTACTTTCATTGTAATAAGAGTTGGGACTAAAAAATTGGGGATTTTAGGTAATTTTTTGAGTAGATTAAGAATTTTTGGTCCAAAATTATTTTTGAGTAAAAAATTTTTTGCGACCACCTTTGGCCGGCCCTAGCTCGTCTGGAACCCCCATACACAGTTTTTTTATTTCAGAATTTTGTAGCGCTATCAATTTGCCAGACTTTGGTGTAAAGCATTTTGGGCTGCGACCCGACATTCGTGAGTTGGCCATTCGGAAGCGAATATCTCACGAATGTCGGGTCGCAGCCCAAAATGCTTTACACCAAAGTCTGGCAAATTGATAGCGCTACAAAATTCTGAAATAAAAAAACTGTGTAGGGGGGTTCCAGACGAGCTAGGGCCGGCCAAAGGTGGTCGCAAAAAAAATTGTTACTCAAAAATAATTTTGGACCAAAAATTCTTAAACTACTCAAAAAGTTACCTAAAATCCCCAATTTTTTAGTCCCAACTCTTACTACAATGAAAGTAATCCGGCATCGCAGCTTTGTGTACTGCAAAACTAGCAAATCTGCACGGTTTTGGCCATTCTGAGGCGAATATTTCACGATTGTCGGGTCGCAGCCCAAAATGCTTTACACCAAAGTCTGGCAAATTGATTGCGCCACAAAATTCTGAAATAAAAAAAACTGTGTAGGGGGGGGGGTTCCAGACGAGCTAGGGCCGGCCAAATGTGGTCGCAAAAAAAATTTTTACTCAAAAATAATTTTGGACCAAAAATTCTTAAACTACTTAAAAAGTTACCTAAAATCCCCAATTTTTTAGTCCCAACTCTTATTGGTACAAAAGAAATTCGAGTTGAGAATTTTGGTCCCATAGTTAAGCGGGCCGATTTTTGGCGGCTTGTATCTCGGGAATGGAGCGTCAAATCCATAAACCCTTTGCAGGTTTAACATAACTCATGAATGCCTATTAGTGGACCAACGCACAGCTCTCTACGCGAAAGTTCGATTTTCAACTTAATAATCTCAACACACGTGGCCACCAGTATAAATTGTGTTTACCGAAGTCCAGGCTTGATATAAGAAAATATTCCTTTGCCGTTCGAGTAATAAATATTTGGAACTCCTTACCAAATGAAACCGTTAATTTGCGCTCTGCACGCGCCTTCCGCAACGCTCTCTGTAATACCGATTTTAGTAGATTTTATCGGGGTAGGGTGTTAGTGGCCGTTTAGCGGCCCATCCCCATCCCTATCTGTTTGGTCTCAGTCTTGGGCATTTGTGTTCCGTTTATTTTGAATAAAATTACTTACTTTACTTACTTACTTATTGTAAAGGGCTGAATATCTTGTTTACTCTCCTGCTGGCAACCGTGTTAGAACAAACAATTGATTGTTTTAGGACTCGCGTCAACGGGCAACCGCTATGTGGTGTAGATGCGGCCCGAGTAGCCCATAGCCTTGTTGCCTTATGGTCAGTCAACAGTTCCCAACGCACACGCAGTGTGAGTGCGTTTATATTTCAGTCGATCCAATGGCCATCCTCAAATGAGTGTTAAAATGATCTCTTTAGCGTAACTGAACGTAAATACGAACTTTTTGCCTGCACCGGTTCTACCCATTGGCTTATTGGGTCGACTTCTGTTATGTTTTCTCTGTTTGTTCTTTAGTGTACGGGTTCTGTTAAGTATTTATGGTCTTCATCTCTGTGATCACTGTTTCTATAGTATTATGCCTGCAATTAGTCTAATTAATTGTCACTCCGGAAGTGTACTTTGAGCTCTACAGAGGTTATGTGTGTGCGTGACTATGGCTATTTCCAAGCTCCTTTGTGAAAAGAGTTTGGTCATTGTTTGAATGATTGCTGGCTTAGTGGCCCTTGATCTTCATTTGTACACAAAGATAGCAGACAGAATTAGGGGCTAACGGGTAGCAATGAGTAGCCAAACACCTGCCGTCTGTGTGTGTCTGGTCTGTGTTGAGTCCCTGCAGTAGAATGAATAGGTGCAGGTTGTGTGTTCTGTGCTCGGCTATTAAGCCTGATCTTTTCAGTCATCCGACGATTTGAGATGCCGGTGATGCTCTGAAGGCTGACTACTCTACAAAAAGTCCCACTTTGTATGGTGATGGCACGGCTCTGAAAAGAACAACCGGAGCTGCAACTCACTGACGATATAAGTTTTCACACAGTTCTGTGTATGCCAATATCTGCCTTTAATAGGTGTCTACTCTGGGAGGAAGTCAGGAAAGCCAATTGTCTCTTATGGTTTTGAGGAATGAGCAGTACAAAGTAAAACTATTAATAAAAATGGTCTATTTGGTTGTGCCCTTAATTAGGATGGTGTTAGCAGTCAAAAACGTGTACAAATGGAGCGTTCCAAGTACAGCTGGTAGGTACCACCAAACTTCAGGTAAGTCCAGGTTCAGGTATCTCGAAAATCGAATTTCAGGTTCAGGTTCAGGTACATTTTTCAAAAGTACCCAGGTGTCAGGTTCAGGTTCAGGTACTTTCAAATAAAGACACAAATTTTCGGCGATGGTGATGTTGGTTGTTCTTGTGCATGTTTTCCTAATTTCCAAATTGTTGAGAAGCATTTTCTATTTATTATATTTTCCATTTTCGAACTTTCCAATTTCTTGGGGAGGCGATTTGTGCCCGCCCGCTTTTTGCGGTATGACGGACCATACATGGGCCGGAAAAATCCGGAGGGGGGGTGGGGGGGTTGAGACCTCGGGGGGGGGGGGGGGGTCCCCACCCCCAAAAAAGGCCGAAAAAACGCCTATTTTGCCTTAAATAAGCGAAAATTTCCTCCCTCCGGGGGGGGGGGTGGGGGCGGGGGGTATGGCCGGCCGAGGGGGGTATGGCCGACCGAGGGGGAGGGGTATACCCCCCTTACCCCCCCGGCCCATGTATGTGACGGACCATGGACGACTAAAAACGACTGGACACGAATCGACCCCAACGCCCGTTTCCACAGTAGGCCTACTTTCAAAGGGCCGTATCTTTGGAACCGTTCGACCTGCAATCAATATAAATACATCTTTAGAATCGCCAACGCGTGAGGACTCCGATTCCGTGCTCAAATCGCTTCCATAGCGACCACATAAAAAGTTCATTTTATTCCATGGCGCAAATTAGGATTACCAAGCAACGTTGCGCAGATTAGAATGCAAATTCAACCAGAGCTCAAGCCCCTCTACAACTTTGTCTCAAGCCCCTCTACAACTCTACAACAACTCTACAACTCAAGCCCCTCTACAACTCTACAACAACTCTACGCTAACACCCGCACACGCACTTACACACACGAACACTGACCAGACTAGGCAAAGCGCTGCAGCAGACACGCCAAAAAATCGATAACATCAGGATTACTACAGTCATTTTCTAAGTTCAATGAATTTATAGTTTTTTGCGAATAACTTCTTACGGATGCGTCGGATGGTTTTGGGCTTCATGACCAAAGTTGTAGAGGGGCTTGAGCTCTGGTTGAATTTGCATTCTAATCTGCGCAACGTTGCTTGGTAATCCAAATTTGCGCCATGGAAAAAAATGAACTTTTTATGTGGTCGCTGTGGAAGCGATTTGAGCACGGAATCGGAGTCCTCACGCGTTGGCGATCCTAAAGATGTATTTATATTGATTGTAGGTCGAACGGTTCCAAAGATACGGCCCTTTGAAAGTTTCGTGTCCAGTCGTTTTTAGTCATCCATGGACGGACCGATTGCCATTGTAGTAGGAAACCCCCACGCACTCCACACACGTTCATTTCAAACTCTAAGTTCCGGTATTATGTTACGGCTCAGGCTTACATAAGTTCTACTAGCTGACGATTAAGCTTCCGTTCAACAAACAAATGAAAGCTTAGGCTTAGGCATAGAGGAAGACAAGCCTTCATAAAGGCAATTTCCGGATGGGGGCTTTTCCCTATAAGCGCCTTCATTTTTTAGTTACAGTACACGTAGGTGGAGATAATGTGCATTAGACGCTTCACGCACACCATTTTTTCGAACAAAACTGTAGAGCGTCAAGCAATATCTGATCTAACCAATTTCAAAAGTACGTGCTACTTGTGCCGGGAAGTTTAAGACAAGAAAAACCTGAAAAGTAGGTACCGACCTAGTAGGTGTCAGGTAAGTACTTTTATTTTTAAGTAGGTTCAGGTTCAGGTTCAGGTTCACAATTTTCAGGTTAATACCCAGGTTTCAGGTTCAGGTTCAGGTATACCTACCAACTGTAGTTCCAAGTCTGCCAAAATCAGTAGAGGAGCAGACGGGTCAATTGGCTTCTAACTTCTAACGTGCCTGCACAGGCATTCCAGGGACGAGATTGAAGAGAATGTTCTGCCTGTTTGGCACCTTCATACACTGCATACATACAGACTGCATTGTTGCATTGCATGTGTTATATTTGTTTGTGTGTACACACTGTATGTGTTCATACTTTAGGGTAGTTTAATCTAAGGACGATAGCCCGCACGTAGGTTTGCAGCCATTTCATAGCTAATGCTTAATTAATCGTTGGCTGTTTCAGTGATTCATTCTAGACGTTTTCAAACTGCCGCTTGGTGTGTGTTATCGCTTCTTCTCGTTTGAACTCAAGTAAAATGGAAGTTACACTCACGAGGCTTAAATGACCAACATAAAATATACCAACATTGGAAATCAGCCGATAATATTCCAAAGTTACTTCTTCGAAAATTAGCTGAAAATGCTTGCATCCCTCCAGATTCAGATGAAGACCATCTTTAGCGAACAGCGAGCCTGCATCTTGGAATGTCTAGAATCAAATAGCGTATATTCTTGAATAGACTTTTGTGGTTTCATATTTCTTTCAGGTGAGCTTCTTTCTAGACTGGGCTCCGAATTTTCAAATGGTATAATAAAGCAACCTTTCATGTACTCTAAATTGTTTGGAATTCGGGATAAACACCTCAACAGCGACTGCACAATGTGTACAATCACTAGAACCTCCACAGATGTGGCCTACACAATTGGGACACCTCTATTAATTGGGACAGTCTCTCAAAAACAATCATCTATAAACACTAAATGGGCCAAAAGCGTTGTACCTTTGCACCACCAAGGGTTCGCCAAGTTGGAAGCAGATCTACCAGCAGAAGATGCCAAGGGTGCAATCTACCGGTGTTTGCTGGGCCCCTGGCCAGAATCAATCGAACAGGCTGATGCAGACAACTTTGGTCCTTCAGGCTTTGCACAGAACATTGACCTGGAAGGTCTGGTTACATCTGTATTACGGTTGCTAAGCAAACTATAATTATAATTTTAATTATATTTTTTTAGAAATTTACTAATACAAGTAAATTAAGTAAATTATAAGCTATGTCTGTCAGTTCTTGCCTTCTCTCGTTCTAATGGAGATTATGTATTGCTGTTTAAGGCCTCCCAGAGTGGAGGTGGTAGATTGGCGAGTGAAAGTGCTGAAGCTAAAGTTCAAAGCTGCCAGTCATCACGCCGTCAACCTTGGTGGTGAAACAGTAGGGGTTAGGACACAGACAATGCAGAAGACTGAGCAGATCGGTGTCTTTCGGTTCTTAATACAAGCTTACTGCAGCACCGGGTACAACCATTATATGAAAATTGTGATACATAACGTGATGACATTATTTAATCGCCCAAAAACCGATTACAAAACTAGTGCTAATCGGTGATTTACCATCATTTACCTTGCCACAGAAGCAACAACGAAAACTTTGTACAGACCTATAACAGGCCGTATGTGGCTGGGTTGTTTGGACTGCAGCAGTAAAACACCCCACACTCTAATCATCTGGTGTGCTAGCATTTAAATCGACCACCGGTGAACACAACCATTCCAGCACTGAACCGACTTTACACTTTTGCTGTGTTTGAGAGTGCAGCGGAAACATAAAAATGCGCTGTTTTTTTTCGAGTTTTGCACATGTGCCACAGTGGGCCAATAGGAAATCAACTTGCACTTGCACTCAACCAGCTTGCACTCCCCGGTTTCTGAAGTAGTTTGTCACATTTTGCATGAGCCGTCGTGACACCGGGCACAACTTGGCTCCACCGAATTCTGCTGAGACGTCTTGTTGCTCCCACACTGCAGAGGTGACCCTGGTACGAGTACGAGGTGTCTGGGTTTTGCATGTCCTGACCATCGGCTCGGTCTGAGTACCCTGAAATGCACCGTTGATCTGCTTAACCAAGCAGAATAAGTGTTAATGCCCACTAGTGCCATACTGCCTGCCATGGTTTTTTCTGCTTGTTGTATTTTTTATTACATTGCAATTCGTTGGCCAAGGGCTTGAACCGTTCATGCATGTAACTCGGGATCAGCCGTCACTTATTTTGGTCAGCCGCCTCTCCTGAGACGATCTTTTCCACACCCCTCCGATTTTTGGAGCACTTTTTACAACTTTTTTAGAATTTCAGAATCCAATATTGCGCAAATTATCTGTAAAAGAACAGTCCTTATCTGTATTTGATTTCCGCTTAACGCTTTTTTACGATTTTTAGTTCGAAATTGCGATTTTGATCGTTTTTAGTACTCTACTGCCACGAATTTAAGCTCAAATCTCAACTCCCTCGTTTCTTTGTCTGCGAGCCAGTTCAAATTAATGGCGACCTTTGAGCTAGCAATGTTTGGGCGAGGTTCTCCAATATTTTGCAATTCCGGGCTCAAATTTTGCATGTAGACAAGCATTGATCAATTTTCGGCTTTCTGGAAGCCGTGGTTGCAGAATTATGAAAATTAATGGTTTTAACTCTTTTCAGCCAGATCCTAATTTATGTGAACTGGTACTCTATATTTAGCTTGTGTTTATGTTATGTTTATATAAAGTTTATGTTTATGTAAA
The DNA here is from genome assembly GCA_030248155.1 of Sabatieria punctata. Lineage (NCBI taxonomy): Eukaryota > Metazoa > Nematoda > Chromadorea > Araeolaimida > Comesomatidae > Sabatieria > Sabatieria punctata. The sequence goes on from JASANB010007960.1 coordinate 10,850, forward strand.
GGAGGCTGATCTTGTGCCTCTTCCCGCTCTATAGCAGTTTGCAACGCTTGGCAGCAGTCCGAAACGACAAATAGTTAGACTAACAACAAGTTGAAAAAGTGGCCCATTTTCCCATTTGCGTGTAGAAGCTTCTCAGGTAGTGAACACACGTACGGACATCACTCCTGTGACAATTGTGATAAATATGTAACCTACCGTATCTTAGGACGCCTCACTCTATCTCTTTTTGCGCGCGCCCTAGGTAATCTCGTTTAATCTGTCGAGTGTCTGAAAGTTTCGCTCTGGTGGCCCTCGCTCTGACAGAACCTCATTAACGCCTGTGTCTCGAGCCGCCTAATGGATGAGTTGCTACAGTAAATTATCTGACTCTTATACCAAAAAAATTGTCAGGCTTTTCTCTGTTTTCTTCACTTTGACTTGACAGGCTGGCCATTTCTGGCCGCCCAGTCCTTATTCAGGCTATCTGAACAAAAAAACGTTTAGTAAGCGTGTACACTCCTATTCCCAGCTAAAAATGAATTTCATGACTTGTACAGTTTAAAATGTCTATTTTTCTCTCTGAATGTCTTATAATAAACAAGTTTAAACGAAGTATAAATTGAATTTGATTTCTACATCATGATCATAGTCATTACTAAAGGGACATGACAAACAGGAGGTCCAAACTACTTACTAATATCTCCTTCCAATGCCGGATTAAAGAAACCGAACTTCTTTCAGGCAGATCCCGTCATGACTTCATTCAGAACGTAGTATAGTGGGAAAATATCGAAATTTTTAAAACATATTAATATAACTATACATATATGTTTTTCGCCAATCAAACATATAAATAACACATATAGTTATATGTTTCTGAAAATTGAATATGCACATATTTTTAAACATAAAACGTATTTGTGTAAAATACGCTTATTCAGTTAAATTTTGTCTTAATTTTCGATAATTCAAGCTTGAGATTCTAAATTTCCTGTTTAAAACGGTTTGTAACAATATAGATGGCATACTAAGATTCAATAAGTTTAAGTGAAAGTCAGATTTTGGTAAAGTTTGCTGTCAAACAGCAACCAAAAGTCTTGAAATCATGAATTCCCATAGCAAAAATATGTATATGTTTCCAGAAACATATTGGCCTCAAAACATATAAATACAAAACATATTTGACATGCAAACATATTGAGAAACATAAACATATATGTTTTCCCAAAAACAAACATATTTATGTTTTAAAACATATACATAAAACATATATGTTTCCCACAGTAGAACGTAGTAATCGCGGCCGCTAAGCGCCACAGGTGAACCCCACCGGGTCTCTGAAATCGGAACATTGCCATACCTCTGTGGTGTGTCTATTAGTTTAAGTGATCTAACGTACACTGTAGTCAAAAGGAGGGTAGCCGCACAGTGATAAAAAAGTTATGACTAACTGCTAAAAAATAAAGCATTCAGAAAGTATAATGACCTACGTAGACGTTAATGAGCACTTACCCAGCCAATTTCGGACATCGGCCACTGTCCACTATCTCACTTTTCGATCTCGAACACTGCCCAGTTCCGCAGGCAAGTAGCAGGTCAGCACATCGCACCCGAAACCACGGCATGAGAGTACCACTTCCAGGCCTCGTCTAAAACAAGGGGCAGATAATTTAAATTTTGAAATTATTCCAGCAATCACACAAGATTTTATACATTAGTATGTATGAACATGTACAGATGGGTATATGACCTGTTACATATTTATTACCTTAAGCCGAAGAGTTCAAAATAGCTACATACCGCTTTTCAGAGCCGTCTGAAGTCCCGATATTGCACGGGCACTTTAGTGAAACGTAGATCACGAGCCGAGCGGCGTGTCGGTCGTACACAATTCCTCTTGGGGTGCCCCAGATTAATGCCAAACCTAATCATCTTGTATGGTACGAACTCCTCTCAGAGACTGGACCGGATGTTGGATGCAGCGGATCATCGCTCCCAGTGTCGCGCTTCAGAGCTACGCCCAGTAGAGCGGCCTCGACTTTAAACCGCTACCTCCCGTAAAATTTGCTCGGCAGTGTCACGCCCTGTAAACCTGTTTAAACTCGAGGAAGCTGACAAGCACAAAAAAAAGGCACTATAAAGAGGCAAAGTACAGCTGCGGAGCAAGTGTGGGTGGTAAAAGCTGCGGAGCAAGTGTGGGTGGCAAAAGCTAATGAGCAAGTGGTGGGTGGCATAGGCTGGCAAGCAGAGATAAAAACCTTGGAAGCTGGCAAGCACAAATAAAAACCGCAGGCACTATAAAGAGGCAAAGTACAGCTGCGGAGCAAGTGTGGGTGGCAGAAGCTGGGGAGCAAAGAAAAGAAAATGTAGAGGCGGTGCCAAAACTTATGCCAGAGCACGCGCGCCTTTGTGCTCCGAAAAAGCACTTCCGCCGGCAAGGTGCGTTTCATAATTACTCGTAAGACGGCGAATAAAAACCGCAGGCGCATTAAACTCGAACATCACGTGATCTGCTAGCCCTAGTAGACAAAAGACGCTCTGGGTTACGCTCCGAAATAGCACCTCAGCCGGCAAGGTGCGTTTCATAATTACTCGTAAGACGGCAAATAAAAACCGCAGGCGCATTAAACTCGAACATCACGTGATCTGCTAGCCCTAGTAGACAAAAGACGCTCTGGGTTACGCTCCGAAATAGCACCTCAGCCGGCAAGGTGCGTTTCATAATTACTCGTAAGACGGCGAATAAAAACCGCAGGCGCATTAAACTCGAACATCACGTCATCTGCTAGCTCTAGTAGACAAAAGACGCTCTGGGTTACGCTCCGAAATAGCACCTCAGCCGGCAAGGTGCGTTTCATAATTACTCGTAAGACGGCAAATAAAAACCGCAGGCGCATTAAGCCCGGTTCACACTACGAAATAAGCAGTAAGAAATAAGAAATAAGGCGTCTGCAATAAGAAATAAGGGGAGCGTTCACACTACGAAATAAGAAATAAGAAATCAGCACAGCAGAAATCAGCTGCAGTGTATAGTAAGCGTCAGAAATCTCTTCGTCTTAGCAGTTTTTGGAAACTAAGCGATTTATGGTAATAGTAGACCGGCGGAACACCAAAAACAGTAAATGATAGTACGCATTTATCGCATTTTTAGTAGGTTCATTGAACACAGGCAGCCAACTGCAAGTCGTCCAGTCAAGAACGGGTATATCCAATCCGAAAAGCAGAGAACAGGCCATAAACGCCTTGAAACTTGTCAATAATCTACTCAACGGCAGAATTTCTATGAAAAACAGCTGGTAACTGCTGAAAAAACCTTGGTTTGTGAGTGTATAGGCAGTGCTTATAGGTTTCTGACCACGTTTCGTCCTTAGACAGTCGTTTCAGACCTTGTTATGACATGCTATACGCTTAAAATGAAAGAAAACTCTTATTTCAGATGAAAAAAGTTGAGCACGGCGCAACTCTTATTTCGTGGCTATTTCTTATTTCTAATTTCGTGGTGTGAACCGGTACAAAATAAGAAATAAGGCAGCTATTTCTTATTTCTTATTTCGTAGTGTGAACCGGGCCTTAAACACGAACGTCACGTCATCTGCCAGCTCCAGTAGACAAAAGACGCTCCAAGTGGAAATGGACGCTCGACTAACAGATCGGCTGTCTGAGAGCACTGTGTCTGTATGTATAGTAGAGTTTCTTAAAATGGCATGGAGTCAGCGCCCAGACTATTAAAAACAGAATCTCAATTCTAAAAGCTAATAATGGGTGGGTGGAGTTTCTCTACTTTTGCAGTCTGTCGGTAGCTAGTGGGAAAAGCCAATTTAGGAGTGATTGGAATGGAAGTGTATTTCACAATTATTTGCAAGTACAAACAAAAACCGCAGGCACTAAAGAGGCAAAGTTATTACCGGAAGCTGGGAGTAAGTGACAGTGGGCGGAGTTTTGGAACAATATTGAACAACGAAAACTTTCATTTGTTCAGGCATGCCAATACAAATTAATCATTTAGTATAAAACCAAAGCAAGCGCAAGTCCAAAAGCAAGTGAAAGCGCAAGTGGGAAAGCAGGTAGAAGCTCTAGTGTAAAAGCAAGTGAATGCGCAAGCGTAAAAGCAAGGGAAAGTACAAGTGTAAAAGCAATTTGAAAGTTAAAGACAAAAAGCAGGTCGATGCGCAAGTGTAAAAGCAAGTGAAGGCGCAACTGCAAAAGCAGGTGAAAGCGCAAGCATAAAAGCAAGTGGAAACGCAAGTGTAAAAAGCGATTGTTAAAATTCTTTTCTGTCATCTCGGAAAATAACTTTTGGTAAAAAACCGAAAAAAACTGAAAAAAACACCGGCTTGAGTTTTTTTCCGGAGAACAAACAGCCCTGGCTGTGACGGTAGTGATAAGTGACGAGGAGGACACTGCTCTCTGCCACCAACATCGCCTGTCCACCTCCGCCGACTGCAAGCATGAACACCCTGCCAAGTCTGCACTCCCAAGCACCAAGTAAGGATCGAGTGAAATTAAGGCATGCCATCGTGCATTGTCTGCGTCTGTTGTGTATTGGTAGCAACTTTGCCTGCCATGCTGGCATAAACAAATACGTTTACATAAGAATATTACACTTGACCACACAAGGTTACCTACAAATGTGTAAAGCCTTGGCATTGCAGAGCTGCGGTCCGGCATTCTGCATGTGTCGAGGCACGATAGCCTTCTTCCACAAATCCTTCTACACATGATCAGCGGCTACTCCTGAATTCTGCTACACCTGCTTCTCTCATCTGAAATTGGGGAATTTCAAAAAAACATTATGAAAAATCCCATAGCTAAGAAATAGACCACAGACCATCAACAACGCACTAAAATCAGCGTTTAATCAATACTGTAGAGTAGACACTAAGTAAGCCAATGAGTTTACTGGGAACTAGCAGGTTTACAGGCGCACACTCACATACACTGACACAGAGCAGACGAGAGAACGGCTTATATAAAAACAGGGATAAGCAGATTTACTACGGACTAAGCTACACCCTACTGTAAGTTCAAACGCTATTATAATTAGCTACGCTACATCTTCCTCTTCCCAGGCAAAGCACCCATCAGTGGACAGATGGCATACAATCAACAAAGCAACTGTCGCAATAACCAAAACAAACAAACTTAAATCAAACCCATAACAACACAATTCAGTTTATCGATGCACCCTAAGAAGGACACAGATCACAGACGCTTTGGAAGCAGACACATCTCCATTATCAGATCCACACTTTCCCATGTCTGAGCCAAGCTTCTTGGTATGCGCAGTTGAATGTTCTCTCCTGTCCACCTCTGACGCCTGCAACAGCTGTTCCACCCGATCAAAGCGGTCCCCAAGCTGGGAGATCTGACGCCCCATGGCAGCAACCGATTCACTAACTTCCAACACTAGAGTACCTAAAATCGGGTTGTTCAAGTTATGACGCAATCAATGCCGAAACAGAACGATAATCACGCATCAAGTGAACACAGCACTTTGCATTAACTCCAAAACAAGACCCTGATGAAAGGGTAACAGGTTCCAAACCCGATTTGTCAGCCAAATACACAAGCAATAGAATTCCGCTTTTAATCAGCAGTTGGTAACCACCCAATACAGGTTCCTGGAAATCGAAACATACAGTACACCTTCGCTGGTAGGTCAGCTTAGTTGGGATGGTATAAAGTACTGTACCCCGAAAATTCGGTAATTCCAAAGCCGCAATCAAAGCACTGCAAGAACTTAACCAAACCGCAGAATTTTAACCACTGGGCGAGCCGCTGACTTTAAACCACTGCAAACCGCAGAACCGAATCAGTGCAAACCGCACTACTGTCACTGCAAAACGCAGGACTAAAACACTGCAAACCGCAGCTACTGCAAAACCGCAGTCAGGTCCCTAACTCAGGTTGCCAGACGTCTCAAGTCATAAACATACGGCTCAAATATATACAGCCAACGCACAGTGCAAGTACAGTTGGTGTGCACAATTGCACTGCAAAGTCAGGGACCTAAGAACAAATGGGTCGCGAGTGGTACTAGGCCTGCCTCTGGCAACCACTTTTATAAATGCCACTTTGTTATGTAGATCACCTCACCTAAGTGATAGTCCAGTTTGCAGTCAATCATATTAGATTGAGTATTAGGAAAGGTTGCATGCAATTTCGGAGGAATTAGAACATTCATCTGTGTTACCCTAACAGATTTCGGCAGCACGCCGAACAATTCTGTGTGACTTTCAATGTAGGCCACTAAACTAAATCTCCACACTCATGCCGCATATGTGCGAAGAATGGCGTGTTGGAGCTGTAGATCGTTGCTCTCCCAGACGCTTCCAACAGGTGCAGTAGCCGACGCAGCAACAAGGATCTTTATGCCGGGGCACAACGAACCTTCAATGCCAGCTAAACAGTAATGTACTGGCCAACACACACACGCGGCACAAGAGAGAAAACTAGGGCCAACCGCAAGGCAGTCGCATGGGGAGAGAAAGTGAGTGAGTTTAAACACAGCGCTGGCCTTGCGTTTTGGCTTGGCCGTGTGTTGCACACACACACCTACAGACTAGGGCGCGGCCGACTTGATTGACGGCCGGCCGAGACGATCAATAAACACTGGCCTAGACGGCTGATACACAAAACGGGGAACATGTACAGACAGACTGATACATATCAGATTGTAGCTAGGACTTGAAGAGCATAAGCAGCGTTTGAACTGCCCCAGGATGAGAGACTGAGCCGCTGGAAGAGTCGGCGGCTCTTCGATATTTTGGTTGGCCGGTCCTTAGATCAGGCGCACAGCGGTACCGTTGTCAAGTATATTAAAATTAAAATCAAATAAAATTCGAAAATAATTTACTTACGAAGAGTAAATTAAATGGGAAGTAAATTAAAATAAAATTAAGATGCATTTTGCGAGAAAGTCAGCTTTGGTGCCGAAGAGAGGGGGCAAGCAGGGCCATCTCACGGATCTGGCTGATATTTATACCTATTAAAATAGAGCACAGTCGAAGACCAACGGTGCATGCCCGGCCACCAGAAACCCCCTGGAACCGGAGCTACACCCCCTCAAAGTTGGGTCGGCAGCAATTTTCGGGCTCATTTTAATAGCTCTCACACCTTCCATTAAAACGATCACCCTTCATTGGTTTCTTAAGCTAGGATCCCGAGTCGCATATGGTTTTGTAGCTGGTCGAATGGCCTTTCATTTTCTGGTACTCCCGTTTCCAGATCATAGCTGGTTACCGAGATATTCGCTGAAAACTGCGAAATTTCCGCAAAATGCCACTCCGTTTTTTTTTTTCGAAAAATCTTTCTAACTTTTTGTGCAAAGGCCCTGCCAAGCTAATGTTTTAACAAAGGTTAGACATGAGTTGGCCAAACAAAATGAGCGCCTAAAGTGTGCGGTTTGGGGGGGAGGGGGGTGTTTTGGCCTCTCAAAGGTGTTCGAAAAAAATTTTTTTCTGCAAAGCTTAGTGGTTAGTATACTGTTATATGCAGTTTTATGTGCTAAGTTCGAAAATGCATTCAGTTTAGCTAGATTCGCTCTGGATCGGGTGAAATTGGCGTCCAAAGTTGAGACCAACCCTATTTCTTGACTGGCACTACTCGCTAGTATGACCATTAACCGCGGTGCAGTGCAGTTTTTCTTATTTACACTTTACTACAAAACAGGTTAGCGAGACTTGTGTTTGATATCAACAAAAGCCATCTGAATATAATAAGAATCAAGGGGCTACATCTGGAGCGAACCTGAGAGATAGTAACGCTAACCTTCGGGTTAAGATTATACGGGATGGCAATCAACCTGGTAAAAACTTGGGAGCAACTTCGAAAGAGGTAAAGCAACCAAGGCAAACCAGGGGGAGAGCCAATCTTGCCGTTATTCAGATTAATCTGCAGCATAGTCGCGGGGCAACGGCAGTCCTTAGCAGTTGCCTAGCGAAGCTGCAGAAAGAAAATGGGGCTGTCCTAGCCCTAATACAAGAACCGTACACGATTAATAATCGTGTTGTAGGGTTATGCTCACTAGGGGGCCGTGTTTACAGAGGTGTACCTGGTTTGCATGTGAGATCATGTGTCTATGCATCTAGGGGACTGGATGTGGTGTTCATGCCCCATCTGAGTACCCAGGATGCTAGTACAATTGAATTAGAAGTTGTGATAGGTGGAAGGAGGAGATCTATTACAGTCATGTCTCGTTAATCCGGACCTCGTTAATCCGGATATTCGCCTTCCGGACAAGATTAGGCCAGGTCCCAATTTTCCCCCGTGTTATATGTCTCGTTAATCCGGATCCGGATTCGTTAATCCGAACACGTTTTTCCAGGTCCCAACTTCGATTTTTACACGTTAAATGATTCGTTAATCCGGATTTCGTTAATCCGGACAAATTCTGGTGCCTGACTCTTTAATCCGGACGCAAGTTGGCGCCTCAAAAATTCAATTAATTTCGCTAGCTAAGCAAAAAATGTAAAAAAAAGATCGAATTTGGCCATTCAATATCCAATGTCGGCAGAACAGTAGCTCGAAATTGATAAATCAGGAAGTCACTGACGAGGCGAGCAAGTATCAGTTGAGGAGTTTGTCGCTCTTCATACGCAGGAGTCCTCTAATCTGTCAGACGAAGAGAATGAGGTAGAATTGCTGGCTGGGAATCCACAAGCACCTCCCACTCACCTAGAGGCTTTCAATTCCCTGGCTTCAATCAGTCATTTCTGCCAAAGTGACATGGAGTACTTTTCGGCAGATGAAGTGCTCAGCCTCCGTTGCTTGGAACAGCGATTACAAACTTATGTAGCTGCAGTAAACAGACCTCGATCACAGACTTTATGTCACCGAAGTAGAGAGTTACACTTGTCTAGAGCCTTTTTGTAGTGCAAAATTCGATAAAACCGTTACATTTATATTCTAACAGTAAAGAGAACATTGCGGTACTGCTATTAAGCTAAAAAACAACGTTTTTAAATTTTGTTTCGTTAATCCGGAAATTCGTTAATCCGGACAAAATCTGCTGGTCCCAACTTGTCCGGATTAACGAGACATGACTGTATCTTCTCCTCTATCTACCTACCACAGGTTGCTGGGGGGCAACCTCCTCCAACAAATGACATGATCAAAGTAGTTGATTTCTGTCAGAAGCGCCATCACTCCCTAGTAATAGGCTGTGATGCTAATGCACATCATGCAGTCTGGGGATGTTGGGATATTAATGCCCGGGGACATCACCTGCTGGAGTATGTCATTTCTTCTGATCTAGAAATCATTAATAGAGGACATGAACCCACCTATATAGGTAGGGGTCTGTCTGTTATAGATCTTACCTTAGCATCTTTATGTATAGCTAAGGATATCGACAAGTGGCATGTGTCACGGGAAGACTCTTTGTCTGACCACAGACACATTTACTTCCAGATATGCCTGGAGAAAGCTCCACCTGAATATCGAAGGTCCCCACGTTCTACAAACTGGGGTGCATTTTATGACAACCTAGAACGGAGAATGGGTGATCATCAGGTGGACATCCAGGACATACAAAGTTTAGAGGAGGAAGTGAACTTCCTTCAAAGTAATGTCCTGACTTCGTTTGAAGAGGCTTGTCCTTTAAAGCGAGTTAGGGTAGGAAATGCCTGGGTGCCATGGTGGAACCGGCAATTGTCAGCACTACGAAAAAAGAGTAGAAAGAAGCTCCATCGGGCACTGCTCACTCGGGCCGCACAGGACTGGGCAGAGTACAGGGTGGCCCAACGAGAATATAAGCAAACTATAAAGTTTGCAAAGCAGAAATCCTGGAGAGAGTTCTGTGAGGAAGTCGAGGGGGTTCAGGCCACCTCACGACTAAACAGAGTTCTCAGCAGGGATTCTCCCATAGAAGCAGGTATGCTGCAACTACCAGATGGGACATACACAGAGAGTAGGGAGACTGCTTTGTCACACCTACTGGAAGTGCATTTCCCTGGTGGTACTATGGTAGATACGGCACCACAACCAGACAACCAAGTTCTGAGAGGAGCTTTGGGGGACTGGGCACTGGCTAACCGAATTGTTACTGAAGATAGGGTGAAATGGGCGGTAAAATCTTTCCAACCATATAAAACCCCTGGTCCAGACGGAATTTTTCCAGCACTGTTGCAACAAGGGCTTGATATTCTTGTCAAACCTATGGTGCAAGTGTTTAGAGCATCAATAGCACTGGCTTACATACCTCAACTCTGGAGAGAGGTGAGGGTTGTTTTCATAGCTAAGCCAGGTAAGGAATCATATGCTAAGGCCAAATCCTTTCGACCAATCAGCCTATCCTCTTTCATGCTAAAGAGCGTGGAGCGATTGGTAGATAGGTGGTTGAGAGACGGGGTGCTTCGGCATGTACCGCTCCATCCTAGTCAACATGCTTACCAGGCAGGCAAGTCTGTGGAAAGGGCCTTACACTGCTTGGTTGGTCGTGTAGAAAGAGCTTTAGAGCATCAAGAGTTTGCACTTGGAGCGTTCTTCGATATAGAAGGCGCCTTCTCCAATGCATCTTTTGCATCATTTGAACGGGCACTGAGGAGCAGGGATGCCTACCATACCAAAATTGTACTAGTACTAAAATCAAACTTTGAATTTAGTACTAGTACCATACCAAACCAAATTCAAAACAGCTCCTTCTATACTATACCATACCATACCAAAATCAAACGCCTTTACCAGATAATTTTAGTACTAGAATTTTGATTTTGGTATGGCCTTTTGATTTTAGTACTAGCTTGTTGGCTATATTTATAACACTTTTCAAATGCGTCAAAATATATTCCCAATCCTTTCTGCATGTTTTGATTCGAAAAAAGCTAAAGAAAGGTGGATTGAGCATAATTTCCAAAGGCTTCTATGACATTATCACAGCAAACTACCACTACTGTACCAAATTCATACCAAAATCATACCAACCAAATTCAAACCGAATTAGCTAGTACTATACCATACCATACCGAATTCAAAGCGCCAAGTTTATACTATACCATACCATACCAAATTCAAAGTTTGAATTTGGTAGGCATCCCTGCTGAGGAGGCGGGGCGTGGAGTACACCCTTATCCAATGGATTGGGTCCATGCTCAAACTCCATACAGTGACTGCTCAAATGGGGCAATGCAGCAGATCCATCAATACGCGCAGGGGATGTCCACAAGGAGGGGTTTTATCTCCCCTACTTTGGATACTCCTTGCTGATAGCCTGTTGGTGCGTCTAAACGGCTCATCGTTTTATGCGCTGGGCTACGCGGATGATGGAGTAGTTCTCGTGGTAGGGAAATTCTTGGACACTGTATGTGACCTCATGCAGAGGGCACTTACGGTTGTCCAAGGATGGTGTGAAGAAGAAGGTCTGGCCGTACAGCCGGACAAGTTAGAGCTGATCCTTTTCACAAGGAAACGGCTGCTAACTGGACTTAAGCTCCCTAAGATCTATGGGAAGCGGCTCCAGTTAGTAAAGCGAGTAAAATATCTGGGAGTCTATTTGGACTCCCGGTTAGATTGGGCAGTTCACCTTGAAACCAGATGCTCCAAGGCCAAAGCAGCTTTCTGTCAAGCCAAACGAGCTGTTGGGAAGAATTGGGGACTGTCTCCTAAGGTGGTCAAGTGGCTCTATGTTGTGACCATTAGACCTATGATAGCTTTTGCTGCTGTGGTGTGGTGGAAACGGACAAACCTGGAATGCGCAAAAGCACAGCTGGGCCGTTTACAACGACTGGCGTGTCTATGCATAACAGGGGCTCTACAAACAACACCCACAGCAGCAATGGAAGTTCTGTTGTGTCTTCCACCGCTACACACTTGGATTCAAGTGGAAGCGATGGCGACCTGCTACAGACTTAAAAGTACTAAGCAGTGGCACAGGGTAGGTCGTGGTCATTGTAGTGTTTGGGCACAATTGTGCGATTTATCGCCACTGTACCAATTCCCAAGTGACCAACAACTACCCAATTACGTGTTTGATAAGAAATATCAGGTCGACTTCCCGAGTAGGGAGGTCTGGCAGGGTAATACTCCTAATGCAACCGACACTCTCTACTGTTATACGGATGGTTCCAGGTTAACAGGTTTAGAGAATTCGGGAGCAGGAGTATTTATACAGAGACTGGGGGTAGAGGATTCCTTTCCCCTGGGAAAGTATGCAACAGTTTTCCAGGCGGAGGTCTGGCTGGCGACTGGCGCTTCGTAAGAAGCTACAGCTGATGCGGGTACCTGGACACTCGGAAGTGGAGGGAAATGATCAGGCTGACCGACTAGCTCGGGCAGCTGCTGAGTTGCCACTTATAGGGCCGGAACCGGCCCTTGGCATCTCAGTTAGGAAAGTGAGGACAGATTTAAGAAGTTGGGCAAAGAACCAGCTGCAAACTGCCTGGGATCTACGAACCGACTGTAGGCAATCTAAGCAGTTCATTCTGGGACCCAGATTGGTGGTGACCAGAGAATTACTTAGTCTTAGTAGAAGGGAACTGAAACTGGTGGTCGGTTGGTTAACTGGACACAGTAGTAACCTTAATAGACATCTCAGCATCATGGGCTTGGTGGATGATCCAACATGCTCATTTTGCTTAGAGGAGGAGGAAACGCCTGAACATTTGGTCACAGAATGTGATGCATTGGGGGGACGTAGACAAGCTATTCTGGGCAGTAGATATCTTACCACCCAGGACCTGAGCGATGTAACCGTTAGGGACCTCCTGAGGTTGATTAGAGCCTCGGGTATACCTAACCGCTAGATATCCCCCAAGGCTGGTTGAGCCTTGCGTTGGTGATAGTATCCGAAATGAAGAGAGATGATATGGGGAAATGAAATGGACATGTTGGTCTGATCATAGGGCCGTACAGGCGCCCCCAATATATCGGATCGGATCGGAAGCCATCTGAATGGTTGGCAGAGCGGCAGAAAGTGTATGACCACTTCCATGCAATTGGCCAAGAGGGCAGCTGCCCAACCAGGCAACTTCAAAATTTTACACCCCCTTTGCCATTGAGTTTGGGGCCGTCCATAAACGACGTCGTTCCAAAATCCCGATTTTTCGGACCCCCCTCCCCCAAAATCGCCTTGCGTCGTTTCGTGGGGAGCCCCCCCCCTATGGCGACGTCGTTTTCAGCATATCCCCCCCCCCCCCGATAAAAGGACAGTACATACAGTACTGTCACGTTTTTTTATTACCATATTGTGCAATCAATAGAATAAATCCCCACAACCACTCTGGGAAGCTTTTCTGTATGTAGAAACGTTTGTAGAATGTGCATAAATCGAAAATAATGTAATTGAAGCACCCTAAAATTCCGAAAAAAGCGACATCGTTTTTTGCTAACCCCCTCCCCCTCCTGGGTCGTCGTCTATCGTCGCATATCAGCCGACCCTCCCTCCCCCCTCTGAAACGACGTCGTTTATGGACGGCCCCTTTAAGCAGGTTCTTTCATCGTACTGGTACCAGGTTTTCTACCGGTTTGTAGGATGCGAACAGGTCCACCGGCTTTTTAGACTGGGTCTCAGATCTGTCAACACTGAACAAAATCACTACTTTCAGCAAAGTAGTCCAGCAGACACTGACTTGTCCAACCTGAGCGACCTTACAGATGTACTGGAAGTAACAGTTTCGCTGCGACCCAAATACAAAACGAGAAGATAGTTGGAGGTGCCCGACGAGGCTGTCTTTGTTCGCCAGTACGGCAACCGATTGTACCGACTGTCATTCACCGTTTTCCTAGGGCGTTCAATTGGAGGGTATGCAGGATCCATGGCAAATGCGTTCTTTGGTCGAATAAAAAGCAAAGGTTAGTATATTAATCTGACAGACAACCAAATTGTATAGATATTTTTATTGCAGAATGACAATTCTAATTTTCTATAATTGGCTGTTTCTGTAATTCGTAATGATATACTCTAAAAATCAGTCTTAGTTCACCGTTGCAATAACACATAGCTTTGAGATTAGCTTTAGCCGTTTGAGTCGTTATGGCTTTAAAACCGGCCAAATCTCCACAGGCAAGCTGAATTTCGTCCAGGAAATTTGGCAAAGCGATTGAAATTGGCAAAGGGTCGGTGCAAACAGCCGAGCGGTCCCAAACGCTACAATCGTTGTGTAGTTTTGTTGTTTTTCACTACCGAATTGTACTTCTCTTCCGATTTGGTTGCCCTCTCGATTGCTCCTCTCGTCCTACAGATTGCTCGCGGTCTCAAGGCAATAGCAATGGAGTGTTTACTTTTCCGTAAACCAACCAACCGTACAACAAGGCCAGCTATCACAGCTAACTGCTCGTTGCACACTCTTGACGCACGCGAGAGAATTGGGCCAACCGCAAGGCAGACGCACAGAGAGGAAGGTACCCTCTGCTTTCAGGACAATGGCCGCGAAAGGCACATCGGTTCCCTCAGGCGAGTTGAGAAATGCGGCGATGGACCTACGCGGTTTTGGTTGAAAAACCGCGGGTGAGACACGAACGTTTCCATGAGCAAAATGGTAGATCTGGCCTCAGTGTGTTTCACCGAACAATGAGCTTTTCATCCCCAATGACAAAATAGTGATCATGTTGGCCTGCAACCATCTTTTGACCGTCTGCTGAGTTCATTTGAGCAAAAAGCACAGCCTCTGCATTTCCCGATGTAGCCATACTTTTGATAATCAGAAGCTGTAATGGCACCGGATTTTTCCGTATAAGCGCCCATGGGCCCGTAATTGGTTTTGGCACTTTCACCAAGCCCAATTTTTATCCAAATAACCGCCCATGGGCGGCAATTTGGAAAGATTTAAAATCACGCATTGGAGGGTTTGGGAGGTCCGTACAGATGCTTTGCAACGTAACGAACGCACTATAGGTTTTACTGAGCAAAATAATTCACATTAGCAGCGTCAAGCCCAGTCATCAGATGACGCTTCTTCCTCAAGACCTTCTATCAACACTTCTTCGTCTTCTGCATCAGAATTCAACGTGGCGTCAGCCATTTTGCACCTAACAAAGCGACTGGCTGCGCCGCTTACATTGCCGTGTAGGCGGTTTAAGCGGGTAAACGGCATTTAGCCAATAAGCCATTTCACGAATCACACTCAAATAATTTATCTGAATTGCCGCCCATGGGCGCTTATTTGGAAAGTTCGGCCAAATAGCCGCCCAGGGGGCCCTTATTTGGGGGGGCGGTTATACGGAAAGTTCCGGTAAGCTAAATTTACTTTGATAAATGTACTAATTTTAATATACCGTGTGTACAGTACAATACAGTAGTTTAGTGGTTAAACGAACCTTATGTCCAGCCGGATCTGGCTTACTGTTTAAAGGTGTGGCGGCGAGAAGTGGAGCTGTGTGGAACAAGCGTCCTTTTTGAGGCAGACTGTTTTATTTCAGAAGCGCCGGGTATATACAGGCAAACTAGAACGGCGGGTGCAGTCAACCTAATTCAACGTGGGCCAAAAAGGATATGACTGGACGGCCTAGGGGTGAAAACACACACAAAGTATACCTCCTGCGTAAATAATAAAACAGCACAGAAAACGGTTAAATCGTTTTAGAAGATGGATAGGTGGCAGGTGATGGATGAAAGTAGTCCTCAGTGTGACAGTTGAAAGGTCGGCCGATCTAGTCAAAGATAGTCGGCACCTTTTAAAATATTACACAAACACAGGCGACTAAACTCCGGTTCACAATGTGGAAGACAGAAAGACAAAAAGACAAAACGTCAAAAAGACACTGTTCACAATGATGTCTTTTTGTCTTTTCATCGTGAGTAGTACCGGGCGTGACTACTGTTGTTTGTGTCAAGGCGAGAGCGACTAGAACGAGAAGGAAACGAAAGCCGGCCCAGCTTGGCTAAAAGTACATCGCGTTGTGATTATGATTTGAGCGAGGACGATTGGCGAGTGAAAGACTAAATGCCATACAAACAAACTACCTAAGAATTAGATGGGATTGCACCCAAAGTAAAACACAGACCGACAACAGGGTTTTCTCTTTATTAGACGACCGCCTCTCTCTGCCCTCTTCTTTTTAGGCACCACCCGACGCTCCCATTATTACAGACACTCTTAGAGACACTGTTAGACTGATACACTGATAGACTGAACTAAAAGACAGAATTCAAAATAAGGAAGATCGTTTGCAGGTAAATCAAGAAGTCATGACAATCAAATCAACGAGCAGAGAGTACGGTAACTTTAAATATAGGAAAAATGTACAGAAAGCAAACTAAAACGAAAATCATAGTTTACAGCGAGAATTACTAAAATATCGTTCATGTAAAACATGACAGTTTGGGTATGGGATTTTCAAGAATCGGTTCGGTATGGGTTGGTATTTTTCGGCATACCTAGGAATCGGTTCGGTATGGGTAGGTATTCGCAAAAATACCGGTATACCGGTATTTATTCGGTATTTGCTGGAAATGTTTTACAAAGTCAAAACACTGAATTTCCCGTCTAAAGGGCAATGGATTTACTCATCTCCAACGTCAGAGGCTAGAAAATTCATCAAAATCAATGGGATTTACGGTTTTTAGGAATTTTTTAAGATTATTTTTGGTTTTACTGGATGGAGTGAAACTTGTTTCTATAAATACAGGGTGTGCCAAAAAAAAACAACCCAGCAGATTTTTCGCTGTAGCAACAGCAAATCTCAACCGATTTGCATGAATCCTTTTCTAAATGAAAGATAAATAAATTTCTGAAAGATTGATGTAACGTATATTAATGCACTCTGCTTAGTTCCTGAGATATTCACTCTCAAATTCGAAACAGTGATTTTGGCAGTGAACAAGGGGGAATTTTTATTATTCCGCTGCACTTCGTAATAAAACGGATTCCTGCTACTGCTGAGGGCTATTGGAGGTTTTACTGGTGACACAGAAACTCAGTTCACTTCAACAGTAAAGTGTCATTAGCCCTCAGCAGTAGGAATCTGCTTTATTATGAAGTGCACCGGAATCGCTCTTGTTCTTTGCCAAAATCGGTTTCGACTTTGAGGGCAAATATCTCAAGAACTAAGCAGTGAATCTCAATAAAAATTACACCAATCTTTGAAGAATTTATCAGTCTTTCATTCAAAAAAGGATTCATTCAAATCGGTTGAGATTCATGGTTGCAAAAGTAAAAAATCTGCTGGGTTGTTCTTTAGCACTCTTGTTCATTGCCAAAATCTCTGTTTTGACTTTGCGGACAAATATCTCAGGAACTAAGCAGCCTATCTTAATAAGCGTTCCATCAATCTTTCAAGAATTTATTTGTCTTTCATTAAAAAAGGATTCATTCAAATCGATTGAGATTTGCGGTTGCTACAGCAAAAAAATCTGCTGGGTTGTTTTTTTTTGGCACACCCTGTAATTTTGGCTAAGAGAAATGCTTCCATTGTACTGTAGTTTTAAGGTCCGCTAGTGTACAGTATGGAGATCTAACGAGCAGTGACAAAATTCGGGCTATTCTGTTGCTTGTGAATGTACTGTATTACATGAAGTACATAAAGACTTGATTATTAAAGAGCAGTATGAAGTTAAGCCAAAACTAGAACAACGCTTTCTAATGGCAAAGCAAGTTTGTGACAGGGAGTAGGGTCAGTCACCAGAACACTAAAAATTCTTCAGATTCGATATTTTGGAAAGATGTCGTAATAAAATGTGTTTGTGCATGCCACAAAAATACAAAATTACAAAGAAAAGATTGTGATCATAGGGAATTTTCGATAAAAATTGCACTAAGCTCTACAAAAAATACCGATTCCCAAATACCTGGGTATTCCCAAAATAATCGGTATACCCGGTATGGGCATTTATTAAAATACCTGGAATCGGTATGTATTTATTGGGTACCGGAGATTTCCGCTTATAAGACCACCATAGTTAGAAGACCATGGTCTTTAAATAGGTTTTTGTTTCCAGTTACAAGACCATGGTCTTAGTTTAATTGACCGATTTTAGCACACAATTAACTGTTTTTAAAGTGAACAAAAGCTGTCCATCGTGAGAAAACAAAGGCAGAAGTACATAATATAGATAAAACATGATTCTGATTTTCGTTTTCAACGCAATACAGTACCTGCTATGCTTCAACACAACCTTTCTTCTTGTAATTTCAAGTAAAGTTTTAAAAGTCAAGCGTAAACTGGTCAGGCATGTCTGGAACAGCCATCTAGGTGAAGAACAAATTCAACTATTGACCAAAAATGTTTTTTGCCGTGAAATAACATTTTCCAGTTATAAGACCATGGTCTTCAAAAGGGCGCCAAAAAGTGACCCTAAATTTGGGCATTTTCCAGTTATAAGACCAGGTCTTATAAGTGGAAAACTCCGGTAGGTATTCTCAAAAATACCCATTTTTCGGTATGGGTTCGGTATACCCAATCAACAGTAGGCGTGACTCTGGTCCGCAAAAATCTGATTGGTCCAAATTATGCTCCGCCCACTTTCGAAATAAAGAGTTTTACTTTTCTGTTTTTATTTTTTACTTTTCACTTTTACTTTTCTGTTTTCATTTTTCGGTTTTCATTTTCACTTTTACTTTTGTGTTTTCATTTCTCTGTTTTCATTTTTACTTTTCTGTTTTCATTTTTACTTTTCACTTTTTATTTTCTACTTTTTTTTATTTTTACTTTTCTACTTTTAATTTTTACTTTCTACTTTTCATTTTATTTTACTTTTCGGTTTTCCTATTCTGATTTTTACTTTTTTCATTTTCAACCTTTAATTAATTCGGCGGAGCCAGGACCAGTCAGGTTTTGCACCCCAGTGTCATGGACGTGAGTTGGAATAAAAAAAAGTTTTCGCTTCTAAAAGATAAATTTTAAAAGACTGTTTCTAAACAGTGTTGCCAGGTCTGCAGACCAAAAAACCCCTAAATCAGAGAAAAAATTCCCCCATAAAACCCCAGAATGTTCAAAATGCCCCCAAAAATCCCCCCAGATTTAAAATGTATTTTTAGAGCTGATGGAAGCTGAATTTCACATTCCAGCATAAGATAGATATAGTGAGAAACAGAAAGAATTAAATTTATTACATGTACAACTAAATTGTAAATTATAATTCTGTAACAAATCACTCAAATTATGGTCAGACCAGGGGCCAATCTCTCACCTTACAAATCGTTTTACAAGCAAAATTCTACAAGTTGGTAAAAATTTTACAAATCTTACAAATTCCGCTCTCTCACCTGACAAACAGGAGATACGATAAACATCTGTAAATTCCTGACAAACTGATATGATTTTTACAAAGCTTTTGAAAATTTTACAAACGGCGCGAACTGCCCTCTCTCACCTTACAAACATTTGTCCTGACTAGTCTTGTAATTGTCGGACGCGTTTACAAATTTGTCAGCAGCCGTATGTATGGGTGCTCAAAAATGAATTCATCCTAGTTGGCGGCAAATGGAAATCTGAAGGCGTCGGCATGATCGGACCGTCATTGATCACGCACCAAAAATTAGCCTCCTGTTCAAAATTGAAGAACACAAAGCAACTTTGGTCTGAAAGTTCAGTGCTGGAGCCACAAAAGAACGAAAAGTTGGAGTTTGGACATAACGAACGATTGGTGCTCTGCACCGATCTGGAGGTAAGGGTCAGTTGGCAGGTCGGAAATTGAAAGAGAGACATAAACGGCCGAGATTCGCCTGCTGTCGAAGCACTTGGTATTGATCGTTACTTGCAAGTTGAGTGCATGTTAAGGGAGAAATCAAACAGTTTGTGTACAGTACGTATATGCAGTAGACACAAACAATGAACTGCTGGCGGAACAAGAAAAATGAATAAACAGAAACACAAAGCTTTCGAGTTAGCAATAGCACTCAGACATGGGCAAAGGGAAGACTGAAGGGCTACCATGACTACCCCTCAGGTCCACTTTACACCCCCTCAGGAATTTTTGGTAGATATTTATTTTGGTATAAAATATTAAAATAAAAGTAGGCATAAATGAATGAGAATAGATGTGAAGTGAATGAGCTCAAAATAGCTTACTCTGGCCTATTTTAACGAAAAATACGCCAACAAACCTTTAGTTAGCCAAAAATCGGCCATTCTTA
Source organism: Sabatieria punctata (assembly GCA_030248155.1). NCBI lineage: Eukaryota > Metazoa > Nematoda > Chromadorea > Araeolaimida > Comesomatidae > Sabatieria > Sabatieria punctata. The sequence continues at coordinate 30,838 of JASANB010007960.1, forward strand.
CTTACCACCCTCTCGGCCGCCCCTACCCCCATCTCCTTCAGGATTTCTTTATACACCCCTCAGCCAAAATGCTGAAGCCCTTGCCTGACCGCACACATTTGGAAGTGGCTCAAGCTTTTGGAACTGTCCCATAATTTGTTGGTTCAGGTCCGGTCGGATCGGAAAGCAGACAGTCTCATCAAATGGCTGTTCGTTCATTAGGGCGAACAGTTTCATGCACGTGGACGACTCAGAAGGAGAGAAGTCATCGCCGACAAATTTGCAGAAACCGCTCATAGCAAAGAAACGCAAGCAAATATGCTGCCGGTCGTCTAGCGAACGAGATTTTGCGGCTAAAGTTCCACTGCATTCTTGCATGAAGGTTGTTCCAGTAGCCACCCAATTACCTCGACGTTGAAGCGAAATTGGCACATAGCGTTCAGCCGATCGAATGTAGAGTTATTAATTGGCCTATACACCCTTTGTATATATCTGTTTCGCGCACGGTGTTGATACAGGGTGTATCTACTGCTGCTATGGGTATTCGAATCTGAATTGGGTATGGGTATGGGTAGGTATTTTTTAAAATACCCATACCCGGGTATGGGTAAAGGTAGGTATTTTAAAAATACCCGGGTATCGGGTATAAATCGGGTATTTTTCATCAAAATCACGAATAACCTTAAAAATGCCAAACTGGAATTGGTTTTACAAAAATTGATTTTAAACCGCTTTTTTGGACAACTATTATGTACTCAGTGCAGCTGATGTAGTAGTAACTGTTACAGTTTTACTTCACAGTTATTAGAACACTTCTGAATTTTCGAATACTTTTTGTAGATTACTAACATTGGCAAAAAAATCCAATTAGTTTTCAAGAATCTGGAGTATAATATCTAATAGTTTATCCTGATTCTGGGTCACCCAACCTAGTTGCATAAAAATTTCAGCTTGCTGTAATACATCCCAGCATTAAGACCAAGTGCATAGAAACGTTGTAACCTTCTAATTAAAGTCCAACTACATTTACTAGCCTTACAATGGTATTTACAGGGCGTGAGAAAATTTCGAAAAATTTGCTTTGTAAAACGCATATAAACGGTATTCAGAGAGTACAAATTTTCGGTTTAAGTAGTAGTAAAAAGTGAGAAGACCGATTTTCAAAAAGGGTGGTGTGTAAACCCCTGACAGGACTATGTGGCTGCGAGATGTTCCTACGGCTATAAAATTTTTCCCTGACCACACACCAAATTCCCTGAATTTTCACTAATTCCCTCTCCCTCACTTTTCCATGACTCCCTGACTTTTCAGGTCCCGCACGAACCCTTTTTATCCTAAAATGAAGTACCAAAATGGAAGTCGGATTTCTATTAGCAGTAAACGAGAGGCAAGTAACTTACTGTATGCACGCAAAAATCTTTTTATGTAACGTACGTACATTTGTAAAAATTCAGCTTAAGTCAAATACCATGTTTCATGCATGTAACATACACAGTATGTTTCATGTAACATAACATACACAGTATGTACTGTGAACTTTGCAGTGAGAGATTGAGGTGTATAACAACAACCCAGAGCATTCCTTTCTGAGCCCACAAACGTTTCTCAGTAAGATGTTTTCATGTTGTTTTATGCATAAAATTAAAAAAAGCCAAAAAGCTTAATTACACAATTCTTGAAACAAATTAGATGCATCACTAACCTTTACCTAACAGTAAAGTGACTGCATGATGCAAGGCAAAAACGGTATTTATGTTTAGCACTTCCTTAAGAGAGTTTTTACAGAAATTAACGTGTGTTTGCGCGATTTTTTTTCTAAAAATACCCATTCAAATACCCGGTATTTTTCAAAAAATCGGGTATACCCGGGTATGGGTATTTCAAAAAGTACCCGGGTATGGGTATACCCAATTTCAGGTAGTTTTGCTCAAAAATACCCAGTTTCGGGTATGGGTATGGGTATACCCGATCAACAGTAGGTGTATCAAAATAATATTTCGTACATACAATTTCGTACATTGTCGATTTCGTACAATATTATTCGGCCTTGATGTGTACGAAAAATAATAGACGTTTGCCTCAGATAATATTTAGCAGCTATAATATATTATTCTGTTTCAGACAAAAAAAACATTGCTGCAGGGATCAGAAGATAATTATTAAAATTTTGGTCTCAAATTGTTACACATAAGCTCAACGCTAGATCTGACCGCTTTCATAAGCTGTTATGGTTGATGCTTGCAAGGTGGTGCAAGGCGTAGGTGGTGGTGCGGCCGCCAAAAACAAACCCATCCACCCAAAAAATAGGCTGCATCCCCAAGCCGGTAGGCCGACCGCAAATTCCAAAGCTTGACTACTAGACACATTGTTGGCAGTGAGTATCCAGAGGGTGTAGGGTGGGTAAACCCCCTTTGCGATGGAGGTAGGAAGAGGAAGTCTGTCAAAAAATAAGAGAAACTAATGAATTATATACTAAAACTGTCTATTTTGTGCTCAGAACGCCTTTTTTAAGGCTAAAGTTTCAAAAATTTGTCGTCCTGGTTGGGCAGACCCAACCAGGCCACGTTTGAAATTACTTAAAGCTTGTAATTTCCGTTAATTTTAAGCCAATTATGCGTTTTAAACGCGTTTTTTAAGGCTAATTTTGCTAAATTTTCTGACCCTGGTTGGGCTACTCACTTACAAAATTTTACACCCCTATTTGCAAAATCCTGGATACACCACCGATTTTTGAGCAGGGAAGAGAGAGAACATCTAATATACTATAGGAACTGATATCGAAAGGTAGTGTGGCTAGCTGTGTTCCTATAAAAATTGTAACTTAGCTGGCCATAGCCAGACCGCTAAAAGCATAACTGCAGGCAGCAATCTGGTGGTATCTGATCATAGACGACACATAACGAAGATATCGTACCAATATTTAATTTTATTCACAGGAGGGTTGAAAGCATATGGTGTCCACAACCAAACTGGTTCGCCATTTCCAAAGAATTGAATAAATCGAATTCAGTCAACAAAGTCGAAAAATGGCTAGCCAGTCAGTTAATATTAATAGTACACTGCCAACATGATTCGGGGCTGATTCCACCAACAATACCGCACACACATCTTTAGTCTCCACCAATTTCGTCTTCATATCTTCTCTAACCATCTTAACTGAGTATAAAGTGAATGGATGCACTTGTCTTCTGCCTAAAACAAGCAACATGTACATGACATTCTATTTACACCAATACATTTATTCCCACCCCATTCATGTAACAGGTCCAGGCCGGGAAGGGTAATAGGGCATATACATACATGAGACATGAGCCGGAAAAATCTGTAGGCAAGGCCTGAAGTCATTTCGGGTGGAGGCCGATTTCCCGAAAAATGGCCAAAAATCGGTGCAAAATTGGCAATTTCCCTTGGGGGAGGGGGGGGGTGGCCCTGGGTGGCCGAGGGAGGGGTCTTGGCTGGCGAGGGGAGTGTATGAGGCCTCCAGGCCCATGTAGTAGGGGCTTACATGTAGTGCCAGTAGCGTCCACGGGGTTTCGCCAAGCAAAAGCTGAAGAAAAGCTAAAGAACCTGCATGCCTAATTGAAACTTATTATGTGCGGAAAAGTCGTGGCGGGAGCCCCTAACATCATCACCTGGGTCGTTTTTGCGAAGCTATCTGTAGCCTGGGGACCAGCCTTACGCATAGACGCTCTTTAGCTTCCTATTCGACGATGTATTAATTTGTCTACTTGACATTACTGACTTTCGGTGGCCTGAATCCATACATGGGCCGGAAAAATCCAGAGGGGGTAGGGGGTTGCAGACCTCGGGGGGGGGGGGGGGGGGGGGCCCCCCAAAAAAGGCCAAAAAACGCCGGTTTTGCCTTAAATAAGCGAAAATTTCCTCCCTCCGAGTGGGGGGGGGGGTGGGTGGGGGAGAGGGGGTATGGCCGGCCGCGGGGGTGGGGTATACCCACCCCCTTACCCCCCCGGCCCATGTATGCCTGAATCGCCTAGGAAGCGGTGCAAAAGTTAACAAATTGCCAAAACGCCAGGAATTTATTTTTAGCAATTAATTAATTAACAATTAGCGTAAAAATATTCTATTGCGTAAGCGGCATAATTGCGTTTCACAGCTAAAAACAACCATGAAATGATAAAACGTATGATCTTAAAAAAAACAGGAGCGTAAACACAATCTTACTACCAAAAGGCGTAAGGTAAAATTAAGCACGTATTTCTAAGGCAGTTTCTCTGTACTGGAGCGGCTCCTAGCTACTAGCGGGAGTGGCGGCTACGGAAGGTTGAGGGATTGTAAGCCAAAACGTCCGATTTCTGACTAAAATCAATGTTTTCAGCTTATTTTTCTGTTAGAATAGACTAAGTAATATTGGTGTAGGTACAATTTCAGATATAATTCAAGATAATTTTTCTACACAAATTCAAGTTAGGGATAGTTCGAGCTTAAGCCACAGTTGTAAGGGTCTAAGCTTTTCTTAAAGGCTCAATTTTTTTTAAATCAGTGTGCAAATTAGGGTAAAAATGCGTTTTTCCAATTTCCAATTTCCAATTCCAATTTTTCCAAATCATACATGTCGCTGGGTTTTTCCGTGGGGGGACCTTTTTCAAATCCCAAATAGGGTTTTGGGACCAAGTCCAAAGTGGGTTTTGCGACCTTTTTTTGGGGTCCAAAAGTGGGTTTTCTCGACCTTTTTTGGGGGTAAAAAGTGGGTTTTGTCGACCTTTTTTTAGAGATTTTGGGGCGAAAAATGGCTTCAAAACCCTATTTCGACCGAAAAAGCGTTAAAAACCCTGTTTTTGCATTAAAAATGCCTTGAAAACCCTGTTCAGGTAGAAGAAAATGCCTTAAAAACCGAATATTGAAGCAATGAATGTAATAAAAAGCTGTTTTGCGCTCAGAATACGTATTGAATATGAGTTTCAGCGATAAAATACAGATTGAAATGCGTTATATTGACTAAAAATAGTCCAGAGAACCCTAATTTCGATTCTAAGGCAGGCGCAAAACCCTGTTTTGACTTATAGGATTACTAAAAAAACCCTATTTAGTGCCTCTCTAGGCTTTCTAGCCAGTGTTAAAGCCCTGTTTAGGGTTTCAAAGTGACCTGAAAACCCTAATCAGGGTTTAAAAGTAACCTAAAACCCCTAATCAGGGTTTGAAAGTAGCCTAAAAACCCTAATCAGGGTTTGAAAGTAACCTGAAAACCGTAATCAGGGTTTGAAAGTAACCTGAAAACCCTGTTTAGGGTTTCAATGTAGCCTAAAAACCCTAATTAGGGTTTAAAAGTAACCTAAAACCCCTAATCAGGGTTTAAAAGTAGCCTAAAAACCCTAATCAGGGTTTGAAAGTAACCTGAAAACCCTGTTTAGGGTTTCAAAGTAGCCTAAAAACCCTAATCAGGGTTTCAAAGTAGCCTAAAAACCCTAATCAGGGTTTAAAAGTAGCCTAAAAACCCTAAACAGGGTTTGAAAGTAACCTGAAAACCCTGTTTAGGGTTTCAAAGTAGCCTAAAAACCCTAATCAGGGTTTCAAAGTAGCCTAAAAACCCTAATCAGGGTTTAAAAGTAACCTAAAAACCCTAATTAGGGTTTAAAAGTAACCTAAAACCCCTAATCAGGGTTTAAAAGTAGCCTAAAAACCCTAATCAGGGTTTGAAAGTAACCTGAAAACCCTGTTTAGGGTTTCAAAGTAGCCTAAAAACCCTAATCAGGGTTTCAAAGTAGCCTAAAAACCCTAATCAGGGTTTAAAAGTAGCCTAAAAACCCTAATCAGGGTTTGAAAGTAACCTGAAAACCGTAATCAGGGTTTGAAAGTAACCTGAAAACCCTGTTTAGGGTTTCAAAGTAGCCTAAAAACCCTAATTAGGGTTTCAAAGTAGCCTAAAAACCCTAATCAGGGTTTAAAAGTAGCCTAAAAACCCTAATCAGGGTTTCCAAGTAACCTAAAAACCCTAATCAGGGTTTCTAAGCAGTCTAAAAACCCTATTTAGGATTTCTAAGCCTTACAAAACCCTGTTTTGGGTTGTAGGGTAGGCGAAAACCCAATTTTGTGCTGCAGAATGTATTGTCTGGGCTAAAATTTCCTTTACTTTGGAATCCAAAAGTGGGTTTTCAGGTCCCCCCCCAAAAATCCGCTGGGGGGGGGGGCCTTTTGCCGAAAAATCGGGCTTGGGGGGGGGCCGGCCCCCCCTTTACACCCCCCAACGACATGTATGTTCCAAATCAAATTTCTACTGCACTGATGAGACGCTGGACTTAAAGTTGGGGCTTTTACTAGAGTACTCTTAGAATCAACAATCGAATTATATTTTGGTTAAAAAAATAATTTTTTTCGACCCCCTTTAGAGGGGCATAAGTCGGCCGGGACCGCCCTAGACCGGGATCGAAACTGGGAAAAGTTCGAACTGGGAACATGACCCTAGACGGTTCTTTTTATTTCAAATTATTGTTTTTTTATGTCTTAAAAATTTAAATTTCAAAGATTTATCTTTAAATGCAAAATCTCAGTGTTTACCGTCCCTGAGCTCATAGCGTTTTATACCAGCGTGTAGCTAAGACATAGAGCTACAATAATTTGAAATAAAAAGAACGGTTTAGAGGGTCCCAGCCAGACATGGGCAAAGGAGCGGGGCTGAACGGGTTAGCTCCCTTAGGCTCTGTCCTACCTCTCTCAGTCGGCCGCTACCATCTCAGGAATTTTAATTGCAAAAAGCTTGATTTTTAAATTTTGAACGCAAATATCTCACTGTTTGCCGTTCCTGAGCCCATAATGTTGTATACCAGCAGCGTGTAGCTAAGACATAGCGCTACAATAAGTTGAAATAAAAAGAACGGTCTCGGGGCGTTCCCAGTTCCGACATTTCCCAGTTTCGATCCCGGTCTAGGGGGTCCCCAGCCAACTTTTAGCTTTTCACTCCCAACTGTCAAATTTCCGGCCCGAATAGGGCACTCGATCAGTTCAGAGACTGACTCCTAACATTTTGAAAAACTTCTAATTTAAAAAAGCAAAAATTTTATATCCGCTTTGCATTTGGTATCATTGGCTCAAGCGAACAGATGAGAAGAAAAGGAATCTGTGAAACCATAGCTGAAAAATCACCCAGGACAAAGCTCCGTGCTTAGGTGCCATCTGCATAAGTAGACAACTTGAATCTCACACAAACGCCGTTCCAGAACCGACCCACCGACCAGGAGCTGACTTGATGCCAAAGGGTAGGCGAAGCTGGAGTAGCACGCCTCTGTCAGTACTCAGAGCGAGTTTCTTCTGAGAGTCCGGTCCCAGTGGAATCTGGTTGTAGGCATCCGCTAGGTCGATCTTGGTGAAGCCATATCCACCTCCGAGTTTACGCATGAGATCCTCTGGCAGGGGAATGGGCTGGCGGTGAGTCTCCAGTTGTGGATTGACAGTGACTGAGTAGTCGCCACACACTCGAAGACTGGGTTTGGTCTGTCCAGGGCTCAGAGCTTTTCTGATGGGGACCACTGGAGTACCATGAGAGTTGAATTGAGCGGGTTTCCAAATGTCCTTAGCGATGCCAGCATTGTAAGCTTGGTTGAGGTCCTCCAGAATTGCAAATGGGACTGGTCTGGCCTTGCAGAACACGGGCTTTGCATCTGGCTTGAACTTGACCTCGAGAGAGAAGTCCTTGAGGCATCCCAGTTCAGACTTGAAGAGATCGGGGAATTCTTGGCAGAGCTGTTGACAGGCCTTCTGCAGTGAGGGGTCTGGCTTGAGGCTGTCGAAGACTGCGCAGACTGCATGGCTGGTAGCGCTTACAGCAGTGTTTCCCATGAGAGAGTCCACAGAGATGCCCAACTGCTGGATTGCAGCACGACCAAGGAGGTTGAGATTTGGCACTGGAGTAACCACGAACTGCAGAGTCTTGTCCTGAGTGGGTGTGCTGGCCACTGCTGTAGTAGCTTGTTCTCCTGGCGGCATTCTGTCCATGGGGGGCCAGCCTTCTCTGGTGAACTTCAGGACAGAAGCCAAAACTGGATCTTTGGCTGTTTCCTTGACAACTGCTGTGGAGTTGGGTTGAGCTGCAGGCTAATGGTCTTGATCATGCAGACAGTGTCCACATCATTGTCCGTTTCCTCCTCATCAAATTTGCTGTCAGGGCCAGCTGGGAGCCGACTGAGAGCATCAGCGTTTCCATGCTTCAAGGTGTCCCTGAATTCGATCTGGTAGTCGTATTGACTGAGAGCGAAGGCCCATCTGGCTAGGCGGTTGGCTGCCAGTGCAGGGGTGGGTTTGTCTGGTCCAAAGAGAATGAGGAGGGGCTTGTGATCCGTGACCAGGACAAACTTGCGGCCATAGAGGAATTGATGAAACTTCTTCAGGGGCGAAGATGATAGCCAGCGCTTCCTTCTGAATCTGGCTGTACTTCCGCTGAGTCGAAGTGAGAGTCTTGGACACATTGGCAATTGGTCGCTCACTGCCATTGTGATAGCGGTGAAAGAGGACAGCACCAATTCCAACGTCTGAGGCATCACAAGAAATTCCAATTGGCAGAGAAGGATCGAAGTGAGCAAGCACTGTGTCCATGCACAGGAGATCATTGAGAGTCTGGAATGCTGCTTGTTGCTCTGCTCCCCAGCGCCAAGGAGTGTCCTTCCTGGTGAGTTGGTGCAGTGGTTCCGTAACCGTGGAGAGGTTGGGAAGGAACTTGTGGTAGAACTGCACAGAGTCAAGAAAGGATTTGAGAGACAAGACATTGGTGGGTGGGGGCATCTTCTTCACAGCATCCACCTTTGGGCCTTTCGCGATACCTTGACAGGAGAGTGTGTGTCCAAGGTATTCGATGCTTGGTTGAGCAAAGGAGCACTTTGCTAGGCAGCAGCTAAGTCCTGTCTCATCCAGGCGAGTGAGTAGCTGGCGAAGATTCTTGAGATGATCTTCGGCGTTGATTCCACTGACCAAAATGTCATCCAAGTAGACTGCAACTCCCTTGAGGTCGGAAGTGAGCTGCTCCATGATTTCTTGGAAGTAACCAGGAGCTGACTTGATGCCAAAGGGTAGGCGAAGCTGGAGCAGCACGCCTCTGTGAGTACTCAGAGCGAGTTTCTTCTGAGAGTCCGGTCCCAGTGGAATCTGGTTGTAGGCATCCGCTAGGTCGATCTTGGTGAAGCCATATCCACCTCCGAGTTTGCGCATGAGATCCTCTGGCAGGGGAATGGGCTGGCGGTGAGTATCCAGTTGTGGGTTGACTGTGACTGAGTAGTCGCCACACACTCGAAGACTGGGTTTAGTCTGTCCAGGGCTCAGAGCTTTTCTGATGGGGACCACTGGAGTACCATGAGAGTTGAACTGATCGAGTTCCAAACACTTTAGTGACCATGGCTGGAACCCATCGTGGATCCTTGTTGCGGCGAGGGCCATAGTAGAGAGCGTTCCAACAGGGAAACTGAAGGTGAGCTTGGCTACCACTGGGCGCACCACCTCTTGACTTTGAGACTTCATGGCCTGCTTGGATTCCTTTCCTTGAGCCATGTGTGCAGGAGAGGGCAGAAGAGTGTCGATTTTGCACCGAATTCGTCTTCCATTGAGGAGCTCACTGGGAGAGTATCCAGTGGAGAGAGGGGTTCTGCGGTAGTGCATCAGGAATTCCTGCAGGGCTGCCTTTGGAGGAAGTGAGGACTTCTTGAGGGCTTGCTTGAATGTCTGGACCAAGCGTTCAGCAGCACTGTTAGTTGCAGGGTGGTATGGTGCTCCAGTGAGGTGAGTGATGCCTCTGGTCTTTCACCAATCCTTGAACTCTTCTGACATGAAGGTGGTAGCGTTGTCTGTGACAATGGTGTGGGGGTAGCCAAAGTGAGCGAAATCCTCTTCGAGCAGGGTTGTGGTTGCCTTGGTCGAAGTTGAGGATGTAGCATGGATGCAGGGATACTTTGAGAAGGCGTCAATCATCACAAGCCAGTTCTGCCCCATGAAGTTGATGGCGTGATCAAGATGAACACGGCTCCATGGCTTCTCTGGGAGCATCCAGGGATGGATTGCAGGTTGGGCAGGCTTGTTCTGATGCTCAGCGCATGCTGTACAGTGACGAACCACATCCATTGCAGATGGATAGGGATGGAGCCAGCTTCCTGAAGGCTTGGACTGTGAAGCTTGGGTCTTCAGCAGGAGCATCTTCTTCAGTAGCTTGTTCTCCTGGCTGCATTCTGTCCAAGGGAGGCCAGCCTTCTCTGGTGAACTTCAGGACAGAAGCCAGACATGGATCTTTGGCTGTTGTCTTTGAACTGGATCTTTGGCTGTCAAAGACTGCGCAGACTGCATGGCTGGGAGCGCTTACAGCAGTGTTTCCCATGAGAGTGTCTACAGAGATGCCCAACTGCTGGATTGCAGCACAGCCAAGGAGGTTGAGATTGGGCACTGGAGTAACCACGAACTGCAGAGTCTTGTCCTGAGTGGGTGTGCTGGCCACTGCTGACAATGTTCCAAGAACAGGAAGGGGTTCCTGAGAGGCAGTTTCGTAGTGTCCTTCTGGGTCCTTGAGAGAGGGTGATCCCAGATCTTGCCAGGTGTCTTCTGAGATGAAGTTGTCACCGGCACCAGTGTCGATCTCGAACGTTATGGGCGTTCCGTTGAGAGTGATGCTGTGCTGCACAGCAGGGACTGAGTTGATGAGCTTGACTGTCTTGAGCTGGACATGAGATATGCCCTTGACAGGTTAGGCTCCTTGTTCCCTCTTAGGTAGGAGTAGGAGCAGGTGTAGTTCTTGTAGGGGCACTGACCCTTGGGATGGTCCTTCTTGCCACATCGATAACAAGCACCTGAGAACTGCGGGTTTGAAGCAGGTGGCTTGATCCTTGGTTGAGCGGTTTTGGGGGTGGTCACTGGTTGCTTGGGGAGCACTGAAGATTCCTCCTTCACCTTGTTGACAGGCTTCGACTTGGTGGCATAGATGGTTTCCTTTGCCACCTTGGCTGCATCTTCAGTCTCAATGGCCACCTCGATTGTGTGAGTGAATGAGAGTTCACCATCCTTGATCTTGAACAGAGCCTTGAGAACGGCTTCATTGTTGACCGAGCAGATGAATCGCGTGCACAGAGCCTCATCCTGGGAGTCCTTGATCGAGGCAAAGTCACATGTAGCCGCATCTTGTCGGATCCTTGCCGCCAGTTCTTGAATTGTCTCTCCAGGCTTGCGGTGCATGTCGCTCCAGAACTTGAATCGCTCCCGGACAATGAAGCGTTTGGGATCGAACTGCTCCTTCATGAAACCAGTCATGTCATCCAGAGTCAGTTGATTGATGTCCTTGGGAGGATATTGTTGAAGGGCCAAGTTGGAGAGCAACTTGTAGACTTCTGGAGCTTGGTTGGTGAGGAAGACTTGCGCTCTTCTTTCTGGAGGTACAGAGTGGGCTCCAACGAAGGTTAGGAATCTGGCCCAGTAGTCTGTCCAAAGTTCGGCTGTTGAGTCGAAGGCAGAGAATGATGGAACAGAGGTAGCCACCATGGCAGGTATAGTGGGTGCAGGGCCGGTAGCAGATGGCTTGAGCGACTCCAGGAGTTGCCTCATCTGTTCTTGCTGGGCTTGCATGTCCTCCGCATGACGTCGTTCTTGCGCCTCCAGTTGTTTTTGCAGGAGGGCGATGAGCTGAGCCATTTCCGACATCTTGATCCTTCAGAAAATGTCCAGAATTCACCAGCGTCCAGGGTCCAAGGTTCACCTGCATCGCCAGAAAATCTCTGTTGTATTTGTGGGCCGAGTGGGAGGTGATACAACAGGATTCCAAACAAGGGTTTATTGGGAACGATCGCCCAATAACAGCAACAACAAATAACAATGAAGAAGCAGGGCTAGGGAGTGACTCACGGGGTATGAGCCACTGGGGGAGACAGTAGAGAGAGGGTAGCACACGAGAGTAAGCTCATGGAAGCTCATGGAAGCTCATAGAGAACACTGCAGAGCGGGCTGCTTATATATGGCCATAGAACGTTCCAGAAAGTTCCAGTCCGGGTAAGAGATAAGAGAGAGGGACCAACCTTTTCCAGAACATTCTGTACATAGACAAAAGGCACATACACACAGACTATTAGCACACTGCTACCTATAGTCTAACAGTAATATGTAGTTAACAGAGTGTAACTACAACAAGGG
>JASANB010007966.1:0-44235 GCA_030248155.1 Sabatieria punctata
CGAAATTTCAATTTTTTTAAGAGATAGAGCCGAAATTTTTGCGTTCAATTCCATATAAAATCATGTTTTTAATCAAATAACGTCTGTATACAGTAACAATTGATAATTTTCTTAGTTTTCTTTATTGATGAGCTACAACTACGTACATGTACGTATAGTCTTAGTTTTACATAGGAAGAAGCCATCATTGGGTGGCTTTTTGTTCAAGTTGAAACCAATGTGTTTTATCATAGATTTTAGGCCTGCTACCATATCACTTGACTGATGATCAATGGTCATAAAACGGAGTTCGTGCGGGACCCAAAAGTCAGGGAGTCATGGAAAAGTCAGGGAATTTGGTGTCCGGTGAGGGAAAAAATTTGATAGAGTAGAATCATCTCTCGCCCAAAGGGCTTTACACACCACCCTTTTGAAAACGGGACGTTTGACTTTCCACATCTACTACAACTTTAAATTTTAGCCTAAGAATATCGTTCAAATGCGTTTTTCAGTCAATTTTTAAAACTTCTCACCCTTGTTCTCACTCTGATTGGTCAGGGAAATTTGACTTTGGTCAGGAAATTTTGCTCTGAAAAAACTGCATGGACCCTGTAAAAGATCGAGTCGATAAGTGTTATACCCTTATAAACTCTTATCAAACAGATGTCAAAGGTAACTGTTACCATTTAGCATTTGAAAAATTGGAAAGCCTTGACTTTAAACGGTAGCTATTCTCTAATCTAAGCGTTCATCTAAGTGAATTGAGAAAATGCAAGCCCAATGGCTTCAAATCGGGACTACATGTACATTTACTGTACGTAAAAACAATTAGAATTATGACCACTTCAGTGATTTCTGCACTTTAAAAAAATTAAGTAATGATGTCGCCAACCCCCCCCGACCCCCACCGTAATGATTAGTAATCTTTTGGCGAACCCCCCTCCCCCCTCATGCCATTACGTAATTTTTGCACGGCCCCTAAAAACATTTAGAACGCATTCTGAGCATAAAATAGACAGGTCACAATTTTTATTCGTTTGTCTTATTTTTGCCCAATTTATTTCTACCTAATCCGCTACTGGGGGCAGGGGTGTACACGCTAAACATACAACCCTAGGATATACTACTGTTCAAGCCATGGTTTCAAAACGAAGTTTACCTTTCTAGCAATTTTTTCTCACAGTAAACAGTTCAGGCAGTTTTTTAATTTTTTAATACAGTCATGTCTCGTTAATCCGGACCTCGTTAATCCGGATTTTCGCCTTCCGGACACGAATAGGCCAGGTCCCAATTTTACCCCATGTTGTATGACTCGTTATCCGGATCCGGATTCGTTAATCCGGACAGAAGATTTGGGGTCCCAACTTCGAAATTTGTATGGTAAAGTGATTCGTTAATCTGGATTTGGTTAATTTGGACAAAATCCATGCGCAATTTTTCAATTCAGGACTGAATTTTCAATTGAATAGTGTTTTTCGTTGAGTCAGAATGTGATTATTTTTGCCTTTTTTAGGAGCTATAATCAGCTGAAATAAGTTTTTGGGTTTTAATTAGGAGGTACAGCTGCAGAATCCGATATGCAACTAACAAAAAGTTGTCATTTAGGCCTTTGACCCGAAAAACAGTGTTTTAGCTTTGATTCGTTAATCCGGAAATTCGCTAATCAGGACAAAATTGGCTGGTCCCAACTTGTCCGGATTAACGAGACATGACTGTATATAGTTTTCTCCTTCAAGCAATTCTTGGTGACAGCATAGCAAAGGGCACTGAAATTGAGGAATTTCTACAGAAAGGAAAGTCACATTTACTAGCCATCTTTTTGAAATTTAGCCCTTGGGGTACACGGGTGCCCAGCCCAGTCAGTAGTACTGTATCTATGTTATGCCAAATGGGGGTCCGCTTTACAAGTTTCATTCGAGGCTATGCTCTTGGTATTACTAAAAGATCACAGTTTAGGTGGACCGCCCTAGCTCTTAGTTTTCGGCACACAGCACCTACAGCAGGAGTTGTAAGTTTCACACCAAACTTGTGCAGGTACAATGTAGGTACCCAAAGACATTGATAATAAATCATGAGTGATGGCGAAAAACTGTCCTTTCCTGTGTTGGACTGCAGTAGGATATCAATAGAAAGCTTGAAATGTACTAAATAAATGGACCAAAATATTACCATATCCTTATTCCTCTCTATTTCCGTTTAAAAACCCCAACAACACTGCATTACGTAGTACATACGTATCTATATTACTGACACTCTTTTAAGCAATTATTTCTGATAGTGAAAGTTTCAGACCATTCTTTCAAAACGCTTTTTTGTCTTTCAAGCAATTGTTTCCGACAGCAACTCTTTAGGTAGTTCTTTGAAAATCAGTTTTGTCTTTCAAACAATTCTGTCAGACTGTAAACTCTTCAAGTATTCCTTTAAAAGCAGTTTTCTGTTTTGCTATTCTTTCAAAAAACAGCTTTCAGTTGCAATTCAAAGTAAGCTGTTGTGAGTTTTCGAGCCACCGAACCAGCAGGACTTGGAATTTTCGGGCCAAACTTTCGCAATAGGTACCTAGTTATCTGGTTAATAAATCCTGAAAATCTGAGCCGAATTCATAGAGAAATGACTGAGAACGAACTGTTTGAGTAAACTCTCCTTCCTGCTGGAGTGTCTAAAGGCTAGCAGCTTTACAACGAGCGAGCCGAACGGCGTCGAGAGCACACGCTTTAAGATGCAATTGCATCCTACACGCTTAACGAAAAGCTAATCTTATACCGGCAGCCTTGGCTGCCGGTAAAAAGCTAAGCGCAATTGACTCTCTGTGCAGAGATACAGCAATGCCCTGAGAGCCAAGTGCAAAGACGTTACACGGTGAAATGAGCCAGATCCACTTGGCTCAGTAGATCTTTATTATGGTAGGATATTATGGTACCGGCACCTTATATGGTGTCGGTACCATAAACGGCGCTAAGCGACTGACTGTCCTAGGTTCGGGACTTTGTGGTTAAACCGAAAAAACTGGGATTGGGGTAGTCAAAATCCGGAAATTTTGGGCTTGACTGGACCTCATTCATAGGTCTGGGGGCGCCTATTCCTCCCCTCGCTGACCACGGTCTCTCCCTCAGGCTGTCCACACCCCTCTCTCGAAAATTTTGGTGACGTTTTAGAGAAAAGCGTCAATTTTTCAGTTGTTTTCGACATTTTTGGAAAATCAGCCCACTATGATGAATATGAATATGATGGTCCCGTCGGGATTGGGTACTGTAGTATACATGCCCAGACCCACCACAAGCCTCTGTATGAGGCCCACCCCAAATTTGCGGATTTTGACTACAAACCAAGCCCACTTTTTCGGTTCAACCATAGAGCCCGAGGTAGGAGTACCATGAGTTACCGGTACCTTACCTGTACCTTATATGGCACCAGTAGCTTATATGGCGCTAAGTTGCTAGCTGTGTTACCTTGCACTGAACGAATAAAAAGTCAGGAAAGTTGAGCAAACGAAAGCGTTTTGTAGCTCCTGCCTGCTGACCCGTCACTGGACTTGTAAAGCCTGCAATCAGCAATTATTCCACCTAAAGCAACCAACCAATAATGGAAAAAAAGAATTGATCGATTACCCTCTATGGTCTCCTCGTGACTGAACGCTTCCAAACAGGCTCTAAAGGCTATTTTAGGACGCACGATCTGAATGAAACCAACAATTAGGAGTTGAAGATAGAGAGTCTTCTCTAAGCACACCTCCTCAGGTCTGATAGGCAGTTTCTGCTGTTCTCTCTCCTCCCTCAGCGCTTCGAACGCGTCCACCTGGAATTTGTTTCTGGCCGCGTCCAACGGAATCGGAACCGACAGAATCAGCTCTTCGATCGGCTCGTACTGCACCTTTGCACTGGCCAGGTCGTGCAGACGTTGCTCCATCTAATAGCAATCGTTTTCAAACCTACCTTAGCATACATGTAACACAGTCAGGCACTAACGCCGTTTATGGTACCGACACCATACATGGTACCCCTACCCATGGCCCATGGGTGCCGGTACAACAATGTATATGAAATCTGAACAGAGTGGTACCATAAATATGGTACCGGTACCCGTACCAATACGAAGGTAGGGGCACCATTATATGGTGCCGGCACCATATGGTACCACCGCAGACCCCGAACGTGGGGTACCATATGGTGCCGGCATCTTATATGGTGTCGGTACCATAAACGGCGTTAAGTGCTTGACTGTAACAGGTGATCACCTGTCCAAGAGGGTGCCGTACCAAGAATCGCTCAAAAATCAGATTAAAAATCGTACTTCAGCTTAAAAATACCAATCTCAGCTGAAATAGAGCAAAAGCTCGCTGTTTTTACGGGCAAATTTTAGCAATTTTCTTGTGGCACACCCTTTGTTACATGTATGCACAGTCGAGTCCCAAGCGTGATTACCTTAAATCTAAGCGCTACCACTGGATTCAGATCGCCGGGAGTGGTGCCTCTTTCGATTAGGTCCAGTAAATATCTGTAAAACAGACCATCTTTCTATCGATTTGTCAATCGCTCGCGAATAATTATACAGGCAGTTAAAAAAATTCCCCGAAGATTTTTACTGTAGCAACCGCAAACGAATCTTTTTTGAATGAAAGGCAAATTTGAATTTGTCCTCTCCGACTAGAAGTAGCCAACAACTGGTATAGAGCAGGAAGAGACAGAAGGCCCAGCAGCCTTCCTAACAACAACCCTCCCCTTTTGCTGTCGGTGGGTGCAAGACAGCTAAGGTTTGGTCCCCATTTATCTACTTGCTATTACTGACTTTCGACGGCCTGTTTCAACAGGTTTCGAACCCACAAACAACGACTGGGGATGCAGGGGTCGCCGTGACTCAAGATAGCGAGCCAACCACTGAGCCAAGGACGCGACACAAATAAATTGTTGAAAGATTGCTGAAATTTAGATTCAGATAGTTCCTGAGGAGATATTTGCCTTCAAAGTCAAAACAGATTTTGGCAATGAACAAGAGCGATTCCGCCGCACTCCATAATAAAACAGACTCCTACTGCTGTTGAGGGTTAAGGAGGCTTTGCTGGTGACACACCCACTCCGTTACTTTCACCCAGACATGGGCAAAGGGGGCTGAGGGGAGGTTGGCCCCCTGTGGCTCTGACCAACCCCCCCTCAGCCGGCCGCTCAAGAATTTTTTGGAAGAATTTTGTATGGAAAATTATGATAAAAATATGGCTGAATGAGGTGTAAATGAGCTCGGAATAGCTCATTTTAATGAAGAATAAGCCAAAAAAACCTTGATTTTAGCCACAAATCGGCCCCCCTCAGGAGTTGAAAATTCTACCCCCTCAGCCGAAATGCTAGCCCATATATAATTTCATCAGTAAAGTCTCATTAGCCTTCAGCTTGGGATTAGATTAGGAATCTGTTTTATTAAAAGTCCGACGGAATCGGTATTGTTCATCGCCAATATCTGTGTTTTCTCGAGGGCAAATATCTCAACAACTAAAGAGAGTATCTGAATAAAAAGTTCACCAATCTTTCAAGAATTTATCGATCTTTCATTCAAAAGACGATTCATTAAAATCGGTTGAGATTCACGGCTGCGATCGCTAAAAATGCCCTGGGCTGGTTTCGATCGTTTGTGTAAAATTTCTGTGTTTACTTTGAAGGTAAATAATAATATCTCGGCAACCAGGCCGAGCATCTTGATAAAAATTTCAGCAATCTCTCTAGAATTTATTTGTCTTTCATAATAAAAAGATTCATTCAGATCGGTTGACATTTTAAGCTGCTACAGCGAAAAATCTGCTGGGTTGTTTTTTGGCACACCCTGTAAAACATATTATTAACCAGTAATCGTTTTATAAATAAAAAACATAAAACATGTTGTTTACGGTCTTGTAGAAAACCAAACAAATTTCTGCGCGACACAAACTACAAGTACCGGTAGCACCATATATGGCGTGTCTGTATTACCGTAGAAACTCCTCAGCGTCCTGCTGTCTGGCCGAGCTAAACTCCGGATGACCCTGACCAATCAGGGAGCGGAACTGTAGCGGCCGAACACAGTTCAGCGGACTGACCTCTTCTTGAGACTCGGTGGGCGGCTGAAATTTGCATAGAACGCTACTTTCTACCACTCCTCCCCTACCACACATAAAGTAGGGAGTGTTAGCAACCTGTGAGTAATTTCCAGAGAGCAGAGCTGCCACTAATTTAGTGGTCTGAGCGGACAGATTCAGTCGGGCGTTGTCGCGATCGCTCGGAAACTGGGCGGCCAACCTGTTCAGAGCCTCCGGACCGAATTTGCAGCCGAATTCGTCTATCAGACACAGCGTTTGCACCACCTGTTATTAGAACTTGTTCTTCTTTAGTACTACTTATACAGTCACATACGGATCAGGGTTTTCCAAATTCCCTGACTTTCCCTGACCTGAGTGCTAAAATTCCCTGACTTTCTACAAGCAAACTCATAAAACGGTAAATGTTTTCAAGCACCTAATTTTGTGATTTCTTTTGCACCGGCAGATATTTACATAAACGGTAGCATATCCAATAATTTTCTAAAAGCAAAGGGTGAATTTGGTATTAAAAACTAATCGTATTTCAACAGGTATTCCAAGCGTGAAGTTAACAGGAATTAACAGTTTCAGGGTTTGACGAGGCCTGGTTGGGCCGCTGCCCAACCAGGGCGAGAAAATTTTAAAAAATCCCTATAATTTTCCCTGACCAGATCTGAAATTCCCTGACTTTTCCCTGACCATTTTTAAATTCCCTGACTTTTCCCTGACCTCCCTGACCCGTATGAACCCTGAGTCAGGCACTTAACGCAGCTCATGGTACTGGCACCATATGCAGACATGGACTAACATTTCGGCAGAGGGGGGTAGAATTTTCAATTCCTGAGGGGGCTGAGGGGGCTGATAAGCTAAAAAGTCAGATTTTGGGCTAAAACCAAGTTTTTTGGCTTATTTTTCATTAAAATAAGCTATTCTGAGCTCATTGACACCTAATCCAGGCATATTTTTATCATAATTTTCTATACAAAATTTTTCCAAAAAATTTCCTGAGGGGGGCAGCGGCCGGCTGAGGAGGGCAGGTCAGAGCCTGACGGAGGTGCCAACCCCCTCAGCCCATACATGGGCCGGGGGTAAGGGGGGTGTACCCCTCCCCCTCGGCCGGCCATACCCCCAAAATTTTCGCTTATTTAAGGCAAAATAGGCGTTTTTCGGCCTTTTTTCGGACCCCCCCCTCGAGGTCTCCATATCCCCTCCGGATTTTTCCGGCCCATGTATGCCTCAGCCCCCTTTTGTCCATGTCTGCATATATGGTACCCACACGTTCGGTCACTGTGGTGCTACCATGGTACCTCTACCTTCGCATTGGTACCTGTACTGGTAGCGGTAGCATGGTACATCTCCGTTCACATTTCGTACTATATAATGGTACCGACACCCATGCCCATGGGTAGGGTACCATTGGTGGCACTAGTCTAAGCACGCGTAGCCTAATGGTACCGGTACCATGTACTGTGCCAGTAGCGTAAACGGCGTTGAGTGCCAGATTGTTATAGGAGTGGATGAGTGCAGTACCGAATTAATGTAACAGGAACTGCCCAGATTGACCAGTCCGGTGTAGCCGGGGCCGTAGATCGGTTGCAACTTGGCGCCCTCCTCCTGAATCGCCGACCACTCGTATCTGAAATGGTTTCTTTAACCTAATAATTGCTGCAAGCAGGTAGCTCGAATAGAATGAAGTAATTAGAAGAACTGGAGTCTAAAGAATACCACAAAAACTCAGTACTCCAATAGTGTTGCTCAGTGGCGGTTGATAGATACGAAACATTCTGTGTGATTAAAATTGATTTGTTATTTTAGATAAGAGGAAAGGCAATTATTGCTTTGCTGCTTTACTTAGAAAACTGGCCACCGAAAGAAATTATCGGATCGCATAGACTCTGTTAGCTTGTAATTGATTGGCACAAAAAGGCGTTCATAAAGCTAATCAAGGATTGAATCTTGGAAGAGTTCTGATGGTCCCAATCATACATGTAACAGGTCATCCGCCGATGAGGGGAGGGGGGTTGGGGGGTCTGGCGCCGGCCGGGGGGGTCTGAGCCAAAATTTTGGGGGAAGGGGGTGGGCCTAAAAAACGCTCAAAAATCGAAAAAAATCGCAATTTTTTGGCTAAAAATTTTGGCTTTAAGCTAATTTGGGCTGAAATACAGCTAAAAAGTGCTGTTTTGCAGGCGATTTTGGCAATTTTTGTGTGTGAATTGTAAAAAAAATTGCAAAAGTTTGCTCAAAAATTTACTTGCCAGAAAAATTGGAGGGGGGTCGGTGAAAACGTCTCGGGGGGGGGGGCATCCGGGAGGGGGTCTGGCCTAAGTCGGGTGGGGGGGCAGACCCCCTGTTACATGTATGGTCCCAATGATAAGTGTGGACTGGGTAATGGGGTACAAAAAGCTATTGGCACTCTAGGGAGGTAGGGAGTTAAGAGAAAGAGGCTCACTTCTGATTCAGTTCCACCTGCAATTCCTCGGTTGTTTTGGCAGTTTTCTCCATGGCTTTCATGTCGATTCCGAAATGTGCCAGATGCGCCGCCAAGTTCGGGTCGATCACCTTTAATTTAGTTCTTTCTTTAAAATAAAAAAAGCCTAAGCCAGAACCTGAACCTACTAACCAGGAAGCTAAGTCTAAGCCTAAGCTCTAAACAAAGAATTAGAAAAAAGGGGACCTCCTCCCAATTCAGACCGGTGTTTAACTATTCTTCGTATTTGGTGAATAAAATAAAGCGCTCACAGCACTATCCTCATCGTAGGAAAAGACATCAGCGTCGTGTGGCGTGATAGTTCCCAGCTTCACAACCAGCGGGTAGCCTGTGCTGCAACAAATTTACCAGCCAACTATCAATCGATAATCTCATAAAGAATAATAATAACAAATACCGAGAGTAGTGCTGTTTGGCGTGTTCGTTTCCTCCCAAAATATTGCCGGCCGACAGGTAGACGGTTCGACCGCAGAAAATCGATCCGTCGGTGAGGTTGAGCCAGAGATTGTCGGAAATTCCACACCCGTCCGACTCACACACCAACCCGCTCTGGTCGCTTAAAGCTAACTGAGGCGGATGCGGCAGCTAGAAATCGGTTACTTCTTTTCTTAGTCATACATGTAACAGGGGGGTCTGGGGGGGTCTGCCCCCCACCCGACTTAGGCCAGACTACTGTTGCTAAGTAAATTTATTTGAAATTTAATTAAATTATAATTTACTTACCACCTGCCCAGAGAAATATAATTAAATTAAAATTTACTTACCATATCTGAGAGAAATTTAATTTAATTATAATTTACTTGCCACATTTAATTAAATTAAGTACATTAAGTATATTTAAAATAGGTCTGATTTTGGCGGCTAACACCTTCAGCTTTACTTCCAACTAAGCAAGGATGCAATACCAGTCATCTAGAATGAAAGTCAAACGAGGGTTTCACAGGTTAAGTCAACAACAGACATGGACAAAGGGAACTAAGGGCGAGGGGGTTTACTCGCCTCAGGGTCTGACGTACCGCCCCTCAGGGTACCGCACCCCTTCAGGATATTTTCGAAGAATATTATGATAAAAGTATGCCTAGGTTAGGTGTGAATGAGCTCAGACTAGCTTATTTCAACCTATCTAAACGAAAAATAACTCAAAAAACCTCAATTCTAACGAAAATCGGACTTTTTGGCTTATCTTCCTCTCAACCGCCATCAGCCGCCGCTAAACCCTCCAGCCAGCCACCTCAGAATTTATCACCCTCAACCGAAATGATAGCCTATGTCTGTCAACAGTAATAATGACAGTTCGTCAGAATTAGAACCTCAATCTCAAGTGGCTTTCCAGCCAGTTTCTGCTTCCAGCCACAACAGACAATGCCTTGTGAAACTACTGTTGTTTGGTATTGGATTTTCCGTTTGTGTATGTGTATGTGTATGTGTATACACATTTACCTTCAAATGTGTATGGTAATTTGTGTATACACATTCAACAAAATAATGTGTATTTTTGTGTATATTTGTGTATGTGTATTGTACTGAAAATGCAAAATATTTGGGAGATTTTGAGCCAGAAATGCTAGGAAAATCAAATCTCTCAATGTCTGCTGCTTAAAACCTTGGATAGCTTTGAAAAAGAGTTACTTAAGCCATTTGAAGGCTTTATGAGGATATCTACAGTTTATTACTGCAGCAAAAACATCGAAATTTTACGATTCTGTTCGAAATTTTATAGACTTTTGCGGATCAAATACACATACACAAAAATACACATTTTGGGTACTGTTTGTGTATGGTAATGTGTATCGGAATTTTCAATGTGTATGTGTATGTGTATACACATTGAAAAAACAATGTGTATTTTTGTGTATGGTAAATGTGTATGTGTATACACAAACAACAGTATGTGAAACTGAACATATGCTATCGCACAGCAAAACTAGCTGAAAAGTAGTACCTAATACCCACTCTAGCTTGGTGGATAAATTGGAGTAGTTTGTTTTGTGGGGGATTAAGAGAAACAAGCGCAAAGACGAAAGGCGGTGGGCGGGCGGAAAATTGTACTGTAAGTATGGCTTGCCATTGAAAGGCATAGATACCGAAAGCAGACACTCACGCAGCACTTGCATGCTGCCAAAAGCTTCAGCAATAGCTAGGCGTGTGTAAGTAAATTAAGTATATTTTAAGTAAATTAAGTAAATTATTTTTGGTAAGTATAATTTACAAATTATAATTATAATTAACTTTCCCTATTTTCGTAGAAATTTAATTTAATTATAATTTACTTACCAAATAATTTACTTGTATTAGTAAATTTCTAAAAAATATAATTAAAATTAAAATTATAATTTACTTAGCAACAGTAGGCCAGACCCCCCCGGATGGCCCCCCCCCTCCGAGACGATTTCGCCGACCCCCCCTCCGATTTTTCTGGCAAGTAAATTTTTGAGCAAATTTTTGCAATTTTTACAATTTCAGACACAAAAATTGCCAAAATCGCCTGCAAAACAGCACTTTTTAGCTGTATTTCAGCCCAAATTAGCGATTTTTGGCAATTTTTAGCCAAAAAATTGCGATTTTTGAGCGTTTTTAGTGCCCACCCCCCTCCCAAAATTTTGGCTCAGACCCCCCTCTCCCCATCGGCGGATGACCTGCTACATGTATGTTCTTAGTAGTATGGTGTGGTCCTCGGCCAGCAAGGGCCCCTGCCCCGCGGCCCATGTATGGTAGTCCAGAGTTTGCTTAACTGAAATCTAAACGGGGGTGCCCGGGAGACACAAATCTACCAAACCTTACTAGAGGCTGGGCTCCGGCTTACAAAGCCTCCGGCTGCGTTTTTACGCCACTGAAATCAATTTTGGCAACTACGCACCATACCCGAATTGTTTGCAAAATTCATGGAAATTTTTAGGCTAAAAATCGTTAGAAATCGCTAATTTGGGCTCAAATACAGCTAAAAAGTGTTGTTTTACAGGCGATATTTACAATTTTTGCGTCTGAAATTGTAAAAAAAAATCGCAAAAATCTGCTCAGAAAATTACTTGCCAGAAAAAAGAGGGAAAAGGATCGCAAAAATCGTCTCAAGGGAGTCGGCAATCGGGGGTCTGGCCTAAGTTAGGTGGGGGGGCAGACCCCCGTTACATGTATGGTACAAGCAGACGACTGACCTGTGCTAGCTCCTTATGTTTGGTGACGAACTTTTCTTCCCCTCCCCAGATATTGGCTTCTACAGTTAAGCGCTGCTGATAAGTGGCATCTTCACACTCGATTAGCTGAAACCATCTGACTTATTCACAAGCAAAAGCAATAAAACAAAGTAATAGATTCGAAAGAAAACCAGAGAAGAGAATTTAAGAACGATTGATGCCAACACACGCTGTCGCCGGTTTCCTCTTGCCCTAACTTTAGTCTTCGTCAACCAGTTTGGCTGAAATTTTACCACAAAATGCTCAAATCCTCTTTAAGTTTTTACTCTCAAAGTTTCGGCCTAGTCTACTACTTCAAGTACCACCAGTTATGGTAACTGTAGTAGAACTAGTAGTAAGAGAAAGGTGGTTGAAAGAGACACACTTGGCCAAAACTTTTGAGAGTAAAAGCTCTGAGGACTCGAGCATTTTGTGTTAAAATTTCAGCCAAATTGGTTGACAAACACAAAAGCTACAACAAGACGAAACCGGCCACAGATAATGAGCCACCCTGTATGTATGTACCTTCTGACAAGCAGTCAGTACGTCAGCGGTGAGAAAGTCAGGCACTAGAGGAACGTCTGCGCCCAACTTCGGATACTGTACGATACCGTAACTGTTCTCAAACTCCACCTTCTTCTGCTCCTAAACTATCTAATTAAAAATACAAAATCTCAGCTTATTACAGTCAGGCACTTAACGCCCTTTATAGTACTGCCATCATATGGGACAGACAGACAGACAGAGACAGACAGACAGACAGACAGACAGACAGACAGACAGACAGACAGACAGACTTTTTTGGCCGGTACCTAGGCTAGTGGCACTGTATAATATATACCCCTACGTCATACATGGGCCGGAAAAATCCGGAGGGGGGTAGGGGGGTCTGGAGACCTCGGCCGGGGGGGGGGGGGGCGGTCCCCCCGAAAAAAGGCAAAAAACGCCTATTTTGCCTTAAATAAGAGAAAATTTCCTCCCTCCGGGAGGGGGGTGAGGGATATGTCCGGCCCAGGGGGGGGTATGGCCGGCCGAGGGGGAGGGGTATACCCCTTACCCCCGGCCCATGTATGCCCTACGTTCGGCCACTGTGATGGTACCATGTAATTTCGCCAGTAGGATAAAGGGCGTTAAGTGCAGACTGTATGAGGCGCAGACCGAGAGAAAGCCGCCAGCTACTCCAATAGCCATCTTGGTCACCGGTTCCTCCTGTTTGTTCTCGGCTTCCAGCACTATTCGCTTCCTTAGAATGTGCAGAAAACTGACACTCCTACTACTGTTGACGTGCGCTTCCAAGTGCTGTCGACACACCGCTTGGAAGGTGTTGAGGCACAGATACAGACCGTCTGAATATTGGTCACATTCACCCACACATCATAGCTCGAACCGTTGCCACACACATACAGAGACATCGTGGGCTAGCATTTCGGCTGATAGGGTACAATTTTCAATTCCTGAGGGGGGTATGAGGGCCTGAGAGGGGCTGAGGAGATGGTAAGCCAAAAAGTTCCATTTTTAGCTAAAATCAAGGTTTTTGGCTTGTTTTTCGATCAAATTGGTCATTCTAAACTCATTTACACCTAATCTAGGCATACTTTTTTAACATAACTTTCTGTACAAAATTCTTCCAACAATTTACTGGCGGGATAGCGTGGGCCTGAGGGGCATACATGTAACAGGGGGTCTGGAGGTCTGCCACACCCAACTTAGGCCAGCCCCCCGGATGAGAACCCACGAGACGATTATCCCTACCCCTCCGATTTTTCTGACAAGTAATTTTTTGGAGCAAATTTTTGCGATTTTTTGGAAAATTCAGACGCAAGAATTGCCAAAATCGCCTGTAAAACAGCACTTTTTAGCTGTATTTGAGGCAAAATTAGCGATTTTTTTACGATTTTAAGCCGAAAATTGCGATTTTGTCGATTTTTGAGAGTTTTTAGTGCCTAAGCCCACGTACCAAAATTTGGGCTCAGACCCACCGGCCGGCGCCAGACCCCCAACCCCCCTCCCCCTTCGGCGAATGACCTGTTACATGTATGCTGAGGGGGTAAAGCCCCATCAGCCCCCTTTGCCCATGTCTGCGAAAACACATGTATGCCTGCACAGCTGGTAGGGTAAAAAATTTTTAAAAAGCATTTTAAGGGCTCAAAATTTCTAAAAATCGATATGCACATTAGGACAAAAGTGGTAAAATTCACTTACATGCAATTTTTAGTAATTCTTTGGAAGTAGCCCATATTTTATCTGGCAACCTGCGTAATACTTTTTGGCACCGAGCCTATCAGCAACTGGCTAAGAAATCCTTCCTTAGGATTCACCTAGAAGTGCCTCTAAAGGCAATATTCAGCTGTAGGCAGTATTCAGGTTAAGAACTGTGCATCTCCAGACAGAAACGTTTTTTTACTCCCTTCCTTCAACTTTTCTGGAACGAAAAATTTTATGCAGTTTCAAACAAGAAAATTGCCAAAATTGCGTCTAAAAAAGCGAGCCTATATAGCTGTATGTATTTGTTGTTTGCTTGCAGTAAAAGACAGCTAGTCAGTCAATGCAGCCAAAATACACAAATAACGGGCAGTAGAGTAGAGAACCTGGGAACTCGGGAGTGTGGAAACACCAGAGACACTCCTCTTTGTACACAACCGGGTTGGGACCGGGATTACGGTAATCCACTTTCATCTTCGTACCTTCCATCGCCATTATACTTCTAGTCTGCAAATCAACAACCGTATGTATACGCAACTACACTGCATTATCGATTAGAAGTCCTTAGACAGTTAGGCACTTATGCTTTTTATGGTATTGGCACCATATACATGGTACCGGTACCTAGACTAGTGGTACCATACTATATACATATTCAGGGACTGTGGTGCATACATGGGCCGGAAAAATCCGGAGGGGGGTTGGAGACCTCGGGGGGGGGGGGGGCCGAAAAAATGCCAAAAACGCCTATTTTGCCTTAAATAAGCGAAAATTTCCTCCCTCCGGGAGGCGGGGTGGGGGAGGGGGTGGTATGGCCGGCCGAGGGGTATACCCCCCTTACCCCCCCGGCCCATGTATGCTGTGGTGGTACCATCTATGGTACCAAGAATTCTTGATGGTACCCAAACTTGGCATTGGTACCTGTACCGGTGCCATGGTATCACTTTTCGATTTAGATTTCGTCGTACCATATATGGTACCGGCACCCATGGCCAGACATGGGCTAGCATTTCAGCTGAGGGGGGGGGGGGGTAGAATTTTCAATTCCTGAGGGGGGGCTGAGGGGGGTAGGAGCGGTTGAGGGGGGGCTGAGGGGGTGGTAAGCCAAAAAGTCCGATTTTTGGCTAAAATCAAGGTTTTTTGGCATATTTTTGGTTAAAATAAGCTAAAATAAGCTATTCTGAGCTCATTTACACCTAATCCAGGCATATTTTTATCAAAATTTTCTATACAAAATTCTTCCAAAAAATTCCTGAGGGGGGGTAGCGGGCGGCTGAGGGGGGTTGGTCAGAGCCTGAGGGGGGGCCAGCCCCCCCCCCCCCCCTCAGCCCCCCCTTTGCCCATGTCTGCCCATGGCCATGGGAAGCCACTAGCCTAGGTACCCGCATCATAAACGGCGTTAAGTGCCAGACTGTTAGATCGGCTATAGTACAATTTTAACACAAATTAGGCACTTTTATTACAATTCTCAGAGAGAAATCACAATCTTTCGACGTTTCTAATGCTCTTCCCCGACTTCGGGCTCAGATGCCTTACACCTCCCCAACCTGTAAGTCGGTTTCCATGTAAATTAGAAAAATTACAGTAAATGAGCGCGACTAATCTAAGAAAAAAAATTAAAAGTGTCCCATTCCAGCCAAAAATCCGACTTTTTGGCTTAGCATGAACTCATTCTGACATGCACTAGGCTCTCAGGCTACATAACTGACTCATACTACCGTACCCAACAAATATGAACGAGAAACAAGAGATAAGCGGCTCTGTGGGCCGGCCAGACAGTGTAAAACCGAGTTCAGAAGTAATAGTAAGCAGAAACTCAACAAATTTTATCTCTCATCTAGGACTACTAGAAATATTCAAACAACGGTCAACCAATCTCTATCACAAACAAACAAACAGTCAGTCAGAAGAAGACTGCATCTCCTCGTCGTCTCCGCCCTCCTCCTCGTCTGAACTGGAATCTCCTCTCTTCTGTCGCTGCCACGGACCCGACGCTCTCGGCAGGTCATCGTCGCTGCTCTCTGAAACAACACACACACACGTACATGGACATAACTGGAAGCGGCACACCCACAAATACGCAAAAGGGGGCTGAGGTGGTCGAGTGACCGACCCCTCAGGCCGCCGTTAAACGCATCAGGATTGTGTGCAAGAATTTTGTATAGAAAAGAAAACTATGATAAAAGCATACATGTAACAGGTCATCTGCATAAGGGCGTTTGAGCACTAATTTTGGGAATAATGGCACGATAGGAAAAAGAATTGAGACGGATCTAACTAACTAACCGTCTTCCATAGGCTGCTGGATGTCTTCTTCGTCTTCCTTCCACCAGCTGTCTTCCAAATCCTCCGCTCCGTCGTCTTCGCTTGTACCCGAAGTGGTGCCTCCCGGAAAGCCCAGCTCCTCACCTTCATCGCTCGCCTCATCTGACGACTCTGAATTCAACAGCCAACTTTACTCAGCTAATAAATTGGTAAGAGCCAAGAATATAAGAAATTCAGTAAAACCAGAAGAACTTTGTGTTCAATTAGGTCTAGGTACAGATATTGCTTTTTTGCCGGTAGTATAGTGTAGTGTTGTTTGTTTTTATTAACGCAAGACAAAGAATAAACTGTTAGAATGACCAACCCACCGCAGCAGGCCACTAGATGACAGGAGAGCTGGGCCGATCGACCGGTTGTTAAGACTTTAGAAAACCGTTTTTAAAAATGATTTTTGAAGGCTTATCTCGAAAATTTTCAATTTTATTCAAAGTATGGAAATATTTTAGGGAAATGGCTGAATCTAGCCTCAGATATAACTTAGCAGCATACATGGGCCGGAAAAATCCGGAGGGGGTAGGGGGGTTGGAGAACTCGGGGGGGGGGGGGGGGTCCCCCGAAAAAAGGCCAAAAACGCCTATTTTGCCTTAAATAAGCGAAAAGCGAAAACTTCCTCCCTCAGGGAGGGGGGGTGGGTGGGGGAGGGAGGGGTATGGCCGGCCAAGGGGGAGGGGTATACCCCCCGGCCCATGTATGCTTAGCAGTGCAGTTCTATCAATTTCATTCCTATTCTAAGCCAGCCTAAAAATAGGTTTTGAAGGGCAGCAGCCACTGTGAGCAATGCTGCCGATAGAATGTCGACTCTCAGACTGTGGCACTATCTTTGAACCAATGTATCAGCTTTTAATATTTAAAGTTGCTTCTGATGCATCCTCGCATCTCATACAAGCTAAATTTCATGCACCAAAAATTTTTGAAAAAAGAATTTTCGAAATGAAAAGTCTCGTAAAAAGCTTTTTTGGCATTCAAAAAACCCAGACACTTAACGCCGTCTATGGTGCCACGCTCGGGGGTTGTGGTGGTACCAGATGGTACCCCTACCCGTGGCCATGGGAATTTGAATAGTGGTACCGACCGAATGTGGTACCGGTACCAATGCGAAGGTAGGGGTACCATATGGCACCGTCGCCATGGTACCGGTACCTTATATGGTACCACCACAGTCCCCAAACGTGTGGGTACCATATGGTGCCACTAGCCTAGGTACCATAAACGGCGCTAGGTGCTGAGTGTAATAACAAAAAGAAGACAAAGACTTACCCTCCTGGAAAAAGAGTTTAGCGGGCTGCGTGGCCAGGGTCTGTGGGTTTCGTCTGCGCTGTAGCAGATCCCGAAACAGTTGCAGTTTGCCTTGCAGCCCCATAAATTTATCTGTGTGCGACACGCGAGCCGACAGCCACGTTTGCAGCGACGACATCTCCTGATTCAGGTTGGGAATCTGTTAAAATACTAGTAGTCGACTCATTGAAACAGTGGGCAGACTTACCGAAGTCAGATAAGACTGGTGAATGGAGAGAACGGCCTTGGCCCAGACGATCAGGTAACGCAGACTAAATTTATTAATTATGCACACACTCTAAGCCATTATTACAAAACGACATTCCGTATGGTATAGGTATGGCACGGATCATACATATAGCAGGCGAGGCGGCGGGGCCGGCGTGGGGGAGGGGGGTTTCGCCCAGAGGGGGTCCAAAACTCCAAAACGCCTGAAAATGCGTTTCGTCACTAAGGAGGAAAAATAATAGCTATTTTATACTGCTAAACAGCGCTTTAGAGCTAAAAACAAGCAAAAAAATGGTAAAAAGGCTTCCAGAAAAACCAATTACTCTCAAATATCAGCAGCGGAAACGACAAATTCGGTTTCCAAAGGCTTCGCAAGCGAAGCGAACGCTAACTTTAACAGGGTTCGTGCGAATTTTGCATAGCGAAATTCACTAACCTTTCCCAGACCAAAACCAGAATTCCCTGACCAATCGGGATCCAAACAGAACGATAAAATTTTAAAAAACTACCTTTGAAAAACGCACTTAAACGGCATTCTGAGGCTAAATTTCCGGTTAAAGTAGCAAGTAGAAAGTCAGAAGACCGATTTTCAAAAGGGTGTTGTGTAAATCTGACGGGACCATTTCGCGGCAAGATGTATCAACCGCTATCAAATTTTTCCCCGACCAGACACCAAATTCCATGACTTTTCCCTGATTTTCAAGGTCCCGCACGAACCCTGTTTAAGCTAAAAGTTAGTGATTTATGACCCAGTTTACATTTATAGTACTGGAGCCACTACTAGCACTTGTTGTAGTGTTGGGTCGGGTAAAAAAGAACTCAAGAACTCGCACGCCTACGTGGTTGCACTTAGACGTGCGGTAAAGCGTTGCGGGTGGCCCTGACACGGGACTATCCAACTTGCGCACAACCGATTTGCGCACAGGGAACGCGGGCACACCAACTTGCGCACAACCGATTAGCGCACAACCGAATTGCGCACAACACAACCGATTTGCGCACAAAGTAATAGTTGTGTTGTTGTGTGTTGAATGTAGTGTACATGCGTTGCTAGCCACTGCAGCGCAGTGTTTTATTGGGTTTTTAGGAGGTTAGTAATATTTTAGTTCAATTAAGATCAGTTTTTGATCTGTCTCCTACAGGTACGTGACGGTTTGGATGAGATAATCGATGAGGCCCCACTTGCTCTTCGGCAGTTAGGATTCTTTGAGTACTTTGAGAGACAGTGGATGCATGCCGTGCCGCCTGCCATTTGGGTCGTGGTAAATGAGGTCCGCCGCACCAACAATGATGTGGAGAGCTGGAACTTCAACAAACGGAAGCATCCAGACATTTACTTTTTCCTGGAACGCATCCTTTCAGAACAAAACAATGTAAGGTGCAGGCAGGTGGATTTAAGGAAATCGCTAACTAAATTCTAAATGACTTTTCAAACAATTTCAGGTAGACACGCAACTAGATCAGATGGCCGCGGGTGCAGCGCTGGTTTAAAAATGTAAAAGTGTTTCAGTAAAAAATTGTGCGCAAATCGGTTGTGTTGTGCGCAAATCGGTTGTGCGCTAATCGGTTGTGCGCAATTCGGTTGTGCGCTAATCGGTTGTGCGCAAACCGGTTGTGCGCAAGTTGGTGTGCCCGCGATCCATGTGCGCAAATCGGTTGTGCGCAAGTTGGTAGTTCCCCCTGACACCTGGGACCCACGTAAGATGTCGCGAAAAGAAAGAAAACTTACTCTTTCCGATCGGCGAATCTGTTTTCGAGCTCTCTCAGAAACGGTAAGATGAGCTGGATGGGAAGGTCCCGCACAGTCACCGCCACTCCAGAGGGCTCGGTCACTCGTAGTACTGTCTGCAACAGAATCTACTCTCTGCTACTGTATAACATACACCAAACTACCGAACACCTCCCCTTCGGCGGATGACCTGTTACATGTAAGCTGTATAATATCTAAGTACATGACCGGATACGGTATTTTCATACCGTATAGTGTGAAAGACTAAATTATTCAGTTTTTTGCTGAAAAATCACTACAGTTTTTATGACAATCATCGGGCAAATTCCTATTTACAACAACTCTTCTAATTATGAGCTCAGTGACTTATATTCAAGGCATACATGCAACAGGTCAATCGCCAATGGGGAGGGGGTTGGAGGTCTGGCGCTGGCCGAAAGTAATCTGAGCTCAATTTTTAGGGAGGGGCTGGCCACTAAAGAACGTTCAAAAACCGCAATTTTGGGCTAAAAATCGCTAATTTGGGCTCAAATACGAGATTATTGAAGGTACTCAAGTAAGTTTTATAAAGGCTTCTTTGTTTTTCGGGAAAGCTCAAGAAAGTGCTCAAATAATTAATTCGATTTTGCAGTGCGGGTGCCTAATTTTTTATTATGCTCACTTTGGTTTTTCTATCGACGCTCGACGACTGGCTGTGAGGGCAACAAAGATTGCTCGTTACTCACTCTTATGTGTCACTCCAAAATCCAACTGTACTGTCGTATTTTGTGTTTATCCTAGACTGGGGGAATTTATATATTTAATCTTAACCATCTCTAAACATTCTAACCTAAATTAGAGATTCTCGCTTATTATTGCAGAATACGGTATTCTATGTATGTACACGATTTGATAAATAGGGTTACGACGGCATACGATATTTTTATCCCGGTCCACATTACCCCCAAAAGAAACAACGTACATCGAGTTTAGCTCTATCACTGCTGTGCAAGGCTTGAGTGAGCAGAACCACCAAACTCTCCCCTCCCTTTGAAGTTGAAGGCACATCCGCTTTCTGCGACGTTGAGCTACTCGGTTGACTGAAGCAATATAGTAGAATTGACAAAGAGAAAACAATTGAAAATCACCATTGAACGATCTGCTTGAGTCGTTCCTCCATCGGTGCGTCCTGAGGCAGTTTTCTAGGCGATTTTTTCGTTTCGTTTTTTGAAGAAGATTGCGACGGTAATGATAATATAGGATTTTGGTCTTCTGGCGGAGCTGACACGTCCGCCTCACCTGAACTCATATTGGACTCCTTTTTAGACTGGCTCTTAGACTAAAACGGCAATAATAATAAAGTTGACGAGATAGAAGAAAGGAGGAAAACCTTTTTCTGTTTATCCGGAGAATTTTTGAGCATTTCCTCATCTGAAGAACCATTTTCCACGCCGTTTTCCTTAGGCAATTCGCCCACTAAGCCGTTGACCAACTCAACCGACTCTTTCCGGCGTTTCCGCTCCTTCTTATGCGACATTCCTTTAGTGATTTTGCAGGAATTTTCAGTTTTTGAAGTTCAATATTATTATTCGGAAACAGCGACCCACCTCAGTCAGTTGACGGTATAAGCCCCTTCTCTCACTTCTCGTCAGGGAAAGGAGCCAAACAACAGGTCACTGTAACAGGTCATCCGCCGAGGGGGAGGGGTTGGGATCTAGCACAGGCCGGGGGGCGGGTCTGAGCCCAAATTCTACTGAGTGGGGTTTAGCGCTCAAAAACGCTCAAAACGCAAAAAAATCGCAATTTTTCGGCTAAAAATCGTCAACAAACTCTAAATTGGGCTGAAACACAGCTAAAAAGTGCTCTTTTACAGGCGATTTTGGCAATTTTTGTGTCTAAAATTGTAAAAAATCGCAAAAATTTGCTCAAAAAATTACTTGCAAGAATAATGGGAGGGGGCGGAAAAATCGTCTCGGCGGAGTCTAGCCTAAGTCGGTTGTGGGTCAGACCCAGACCCGCCCGCTATATATATGAAAAGTGACGTTCAGCTTGGTTAGGCTTAGGCTCAAGCGTAGGAGGCTTCAGTGCAGGCTAAGGATTAAGTTTAGACCTGCAGAATGAGGGACGTTTAAAAACTTAGTTTGTTGGGGGGATTGGACGAAAATAAATGTTAAAAGGATCATCCGCGGTACGTAACATCCGGTCTAAAGGCGGCGGGCCGGTATTGCGATATCTATGAAAACGTTACCGAGCTATAAAAATGTTATTGGAGTTATTCAAAGTATTAATCTCAATTTAGGAACTTCCGTTCAGTTTTCTTAGTCTGCAAAGTTTTCCTACAACAGCGCAGCCTAGACAAATCAAGACACTGGCAGAGTTTGTCACCTATCAATGAATTTAATAAAAAGAAGCAGGTTTTGCGTCGGTCAAAAATTCAACCCGCTTACATCACGGAATAGGCAGACTTTAACAGAAACAGAAACAAAGAAATTATGTAAAATACAATTAGAATAGGCACAGTATATCATGTACAGTGCGGTCTACTGAGTCAGACGAGCAGTCCACTCTTGCTGGCACAAAGGACATTTACTGCTTCGTTTCGCCCACTGCGACATGCAGCAGTTGTGAAAGCTGTGATTGCATTGGCCTATCACCATGGCACACTCCTCCTCCTTGCCTTCCATCTGACAGCGCAGACACAGATCTGCAAGTTCAGTCTGATTCTGATACTTTATTTTGTCGCCCAATGCACTTCTGTCAGCAGTCAATTTCTAGCACAGCGTGGGCCATTAATCTATTTGGGTTTTCCTGTTGCTGTGACTTTTGGCCTTGTCAATCAATCAACTTGGCTGAAATTTTGACGCAACATGCAATGTGCTCAATCTTAGAATTTTCGCTCTGAAATTTTGGTCCAGTCTGTCACTTCAACCACTACATAGTAGTGATGTAAAAAATTAATTTAATTGTAATTGAAATTCGCATAATTGGCCCGTTTTTAATTTCAATTCAATTAATTTAATTTAATTGAAATTCAAAAGTTGGGCCATAATTTAATCGTAATTGAATTGAAATTCGCCTGGAATTTCAATTATATTTTCAATTATTTCCTGTGGTGAATGTAATGAAATATGTAAGCATTAGAGAGTATCAGAGTATTAGAAAATGACTTCAAACAAAAATCTATCTAGGATTTGTCACCTCTTTTTATCACTGACCTCGGATGGATGGATGGATTGTCTGGGTGGGGCCGTAGCCCTGCGTTAGGCACACTACGGGCCCATCACGCACACCCACATCCTGCCATTCCTTCGGTGCCTTTACTACTAGCAGGCACACATACTCGGTGTCAGTCTGGGCGGACGGGCGGGTCTCAGCGGTACTGTCCCCGTTCCCGTATGTCCCAAACTCACAACACGTGTGGTTGCTATTGTAAACTTAGGTGCAACGGCAGCTCCAGTTGGTTCCCATTTTACCTACTCGCTGTCACCACCCTTCGGTGGCTTGGGTTGGGCTTTGTACCAACGACCAAATCTTTGTGGCAAGAAAATTGCCCCACCGAGCGGATAAACGAACGACCACGCGCACAGTGACTTTGCGCCCTAAACCACTACACCAACTGTGCCGGCTTATACGTACTGACCTCACTTTGTTTTGTAACGTTTTATGCTCTGCTTTTTATTTCATAGTTCGTAAAAGTCAAAACAGTGATTTTTTATGTATAGTGACACCCCCTTTTTGGCGAAGGCACCTAGGAAGTGATGTTGTTCAAAAAATGCTGAAACCGTTAGATTATGGTCTTTTAGCAGCAAAAATACAGCAATTTTCAAAAAATTAAAACAATAATTGAAAAAAATTGCATAATTGAAATTTTCCAAAGTTCCATAATTTAATTGAAAATATAATTGTAATTGAAAATAATGGAAAACTATTTCAATTAATTTAATTAAATTTAATTGAAATGAAAAACGAAGCCCATAATTTAATTGTAATTGAATTGAAATTCAAATTCCATAATTTTACATCACTACTACATAGTTATGTATGCACTTCCATGTGTCCGCAGGCAAACGTCAAATTGAATGGAAAGATTTTTGCGGTCACCGTACTGTTTGAAGGTAGATAGAACTACAGGGTGTGCCAAAAAAAACAACCCAGCAGATTTTTTGCTGTAGCAACCGCAAATCGCAACCGATTTGAATGAATCTTTTTTTAAATAAAAGATAAATAAATTCTTGAAAGACTGATGAATCGCTTATTAAGATAGCCTGCTTAGGTCCTGAGATATTTGCCCTCAAAGTCAAAACAGAGATTTTGGCAGTGAACAAGAATGATAAACACAACCCAGCAGATTTTTTACTTTTCCAACCATGAATCTTAACCGATTTGAATGACTCCTTTTTTGAATGAAAGATTGATAAATTCTTCAAAGATTGGTGCAATTTTTATTCAGATTCACTGCTTAGTTCTTGAGATATTTACCCTCAAAGTCGAAACAGATTTTGGCAAAGAACAAGAGCGATTCCGTTGCACTTCATAATAAAGCAGATTCCTACTGCTGGGGGCTAATGACACTTTACTGTTGAAGTGAATCGAGTTTATGTGTCACTAGTAAAGCCTCCAATAGCCCTCAGCAGTAGCAGGAGTCCGTTTTATTACGAAGTGCAGTGGAATAATAAAAAATCCCTCTTGTTCACTGCCAAAATCACTGTTTTGATTTTGAGAGTGAATATCTCAGGAACTAAGCAGCGTACATTAATAAACGTTACATCAATCTTTCAAGAATTTATTTATCTTTCATTTAAAAAAGGATTCATTCAAATCGGTTGATATTTGCGGTTGCTACAGCGAAAAATCTGCTGGGTTGTTTTTTTTTGGCACACCCTGTATATAGAACGTATAGAATATTTCGCTAACCTTATGCTCTGTTTGTTTGTATGTCGTCAATCAACCAGCGTCTGCAGTTACTAATTTCTGTTATTGCGAGAGCACAAGGTGTTATTTTCAATAATTCAAATTCATTACGGCAAAGAGTTCAGTCCTGGTAAGCTCATTACAGTTTTTGAGTCACCATGAAGCTGTCCACTCACAAGCTAGCTCCTCACATCCTTCAGATGCTCCTAACCATTCCCTTTCACCTTCTCATACTGAAACCGCTGTACAAAAACCGCAAGGACGAAGAGTTCAAAACGCCCTTTTATCGGCTGGTCTTTTCGTTGACTGTAAACGATTTGTTTGCTTGCCTGGCGCTGGTCTGTTCTCTGGTTTTTGCCAGAGCCACTGATCTGGACCTACGATACCCTATTTTTGTAAACACATTCCAGTCAGCAATGCTGTTTGGTGGCTACATGGCTGATGAGACCACCTTGCTTTGCTCATAATCGCCATCAACCGAGTGATGTTTATCTTCAAAGCTTTCACTGCTGACCAAGTGAGTTTGTTGTAGACTGGTTTTTGTAGCAGAACATCCAGGCTAAAGCGTATTCTACTTACGCTTGTAATCTCTGAAGAGAAGAGAGCGTCGTTTAAATCCAAATCCATTTCAAATTAACAGAACATGAGCCACCGTATAAAACACGCTCATGAAATTAAGAAAAGCCGCGCTATTAACCGCAATTGTTTTTCAGAGAAAAAAATTGAACGACCAAGATAGCGAACGTAAAAATGCAGAAGAGCATCAAGACTGGTCAAGCACAAAGTCAAGGAGATGCTGACAGGTGGAGGCACATACAGATACAACAAAACACTTCTTTGCTGTGAGAGTTATTTCAATCTGGAATAGTTTACCTAATGGCATAGTAGAAAGTAGGTCCGCACGCAGCTTTCGTAAAGCTCTAGACGATTACCACTTAACACCTCATTTGAAGGGTAGGGCATTGGTAGTAGCCGTTTAGCGGCCCAGCCCGCTCTGTGTTGCAGTCCGGTTTGTTGGGCGTATATTTCATTTGCTAACAATAAACTTATTCTTCTAAAAAAACGTAGACAAACTAAAGTGAACTAATTAATTGTCATTGCCAACCGAGATCGGGCAGACATGTATAGTGGGGGGTCGGCGGAATCGGCCGATATGGTGTGCGTTGGACATCCCTATGGCCCCAAAGTAAAACCCTAAAACAGTTCCGCCCAACTCCCTCTGGGTACCCAGCAATGGCCATCCATGGTTCTCTATGATGAAGGCCATTTTCCATAGTAAAACTCCAAAACACCCCCCACGGAAATGACCTTTTCTCTGGGGGGCGAGCAAACTCAGACCCGTGCTATGCAGCGTTCGAAAGCTCACATCATGGGCTTTCAGAATCTGCAATAAAATTTATGGCGTTTTTTGTTGTTTCAAAAATAATCGATCGCGAAATATCCATTAATCACGATTTTATCAGTTTTCAGCAGCCAAATAAAATGGTTTGGCATGAAAATTTGATGAGCATACTAGGTTTTCTGACACGGCAAATTCAATGGCATGATCCATTTGTGCATAGGATCATGTGATCAATCGATAGCCAGCAATGGCCATCCATGGTTCTCTCTGATGAGGGCCATTTTCCGTAGTAAAACTATAAAACACCCCTCACAGAAATGAACGTTTCTCTGGGGGGCGAGCAAACTCAGACCCGTGCTATGCAGCGTTCGAAAGCTCACATCATGGGCTTTCAGAATCTGTAATAAAATTTATGGCGTTTTTTGTTGTTTCAAAAATAATCGATCGCGAAATATCCATTAATCACGATTTTATCAGTTTTCAGCAGCCAAATAAAATGGTTTGGCATGAAAATTTGATGAGCATACTAGGTTTTCTGACATGGCAAATTCAATGGCGTGATCCATTTGTGCATAGGATCATGTGATCAATCGATAGCCAGCAATGGCCATCCATGGTTCTCTCTGATGAGGGCCATTTTCCGTAGTAAAACTATAAAACACCCCTCACAGAAATGAACGTTTCTCTGGGGGGCGAGCAAACTCAGACCCGTGCTATGCAGCGTTCGAAAGCTCACATCATGGGCTTTCAGAATCTGTAATAAAATTTATGGCGTTTTTTGTTGTTTCAAAAATAATCGATCGCGAAATATCCATTAATCACGATTTTATCAGTTT
This sequence comes from Sabatieria punctata, assembly GCA_030248155.1. Taxonomy (NCBI): domain Eukaryota; kingdom Metazoa; phylum Nematoda; class Chromadorea; order Araeolaimida; family Comesomatidae; genus Sabatieria; species Sabatieria punctata. The sequence goes on from JASANB010007966.1 coordinate 26,502, forward strand.
TCAGCAGCCAAATAAAATGGTTTGGCATGAAAATTTGATGAGCATACTAGGTTTTCTGACATGGCAAATTCAATGGCGTGATCCATTTGTGCATAGGATCATGTGATCAATCGATAGCCAGCAATGGCCATCCATGGTTCTCTCTGATGAGGGCCATTTTCCATAGTAAAACTCCAAAACACCCCTCACAGAAATGAACGTTTCTCTGGGGGGCGAGCAAACTCAGACCCGTGCTATGCAGCGTTCGAAAGCTCACATCATGGGCTTTCAGAATCTGCAATAAAATTTATGGCGTTTTTTGTTGTTTCAAAAATAATCGATCGCGAAATATCCATTAATCACGATTTTATCAGTTTTCAGCAGCCAAATAAAATGGTTTGGCATGAAAATTTGATGAGCATACTAGGTTTTCTGACATGGTAAATTCAATGGCGTGATCCATTTGTGCATAGGACCATGTGATCAATCGATAGCCAGCAATGGCCATCCATGGTTCTCTCTGATGAGGGCCATTTTCCATAGTAAAACTCCAAAACACCCCTCACGGAAATGAACGTTTCTCTGGGGGGCGAGCAAACTCAGACCCGTGCTATGCAGCGTTCGAAAGCTCACATCATGGGCTTTCAGAATCTGTAATAAAATTTATGGCGTTTTTTGTTGTTTCAAAAATAATCGATCGCGAAATATCCATTAATAACGATTTTATCAGTTTTCAGCAGCCAAATAAAATGGTTTGGCATGAAAATTTGATGAGCATACTAGGTTTTCTGACATGGCAAATTCAATGGCGTGATCCATTTGTGCATAGGACCATGTGATCAATCGATAGCCAGCAATGACCATCCATTGTTCTTTCTGATGAGGGCCATTTTCCGTAGAAAAACTCCAAAACACCCCTCACGGAAATGAACGTTTCTCTGGGGGGCGAGCAAACTCAGACCCGTGCTATGCAGTGTTCGAAAGCTCACATCATGGGCTTTCAGAATCTGTAATAAAATTTATGGCGTTTTTTGTTGTTTCAAAAATAATCGATCGTGAAATATCCATTAATCACGATTTTATCAGTCTTCAGCAGCCAAGTAAAATGGTTTGGCATGAAAATTTAATGAGCATACTAGGTTTTCTGACACGGCAAATTCAATGGCGTGATCCATTTGTGCATAGGATCATGTGATCAATCGATAGCCAGCAATGGCCATCCATGGTTCTCTCTGATGAGGGCCATTTTCCGTAGTAAAACTCCAAAACACCCCTCACGGAAATGACCTTTTCTCTTGGGGGCGAGCAAACTCAGACCCGTGCTATGCAGCGTTCGAAAGCTCACATCATGGGCTTTCAGAATCTGCAATAAAATTTATGGCGTTTTTTGTTGTTTCAAAAATAATCGATCGCGAAATATCCATTAATCACGATTTTGTCAGTTTTCAGCAGCCAAATAAAATGGTTTGGCATGAAAATTTAATGAGCATACTAGGTTTTCTGACGCGGCAAATTCAATGGCGTGATCCATTTGTGCATAGGATCATGTGATTAATCGGTAATCAGTACTTGACCCATTATTGATTTTCTTGTTGTGCATTCAATACAACCACACAGACCAGATGTTAAGAGATTTCTGGCATGCTGATTTCGATTATGTTATCCATTAATAGCCATGATCTCTGTGTCAATCAATATCTGATATCGATCTGCTATAAATTATCGATTTTTTGTTACACAACCGATACACCCAGACCAGATGATAGAGTTTTTCTCGCATATAGTATGGTATGTATAGTACATTAGTTCAGTCACACAGCATCATGTAAGTGTGGATGTGATTTGAGTTGTTCTTGAAGTGTGACAACTGTTGGGTTCTTGCGCACTGAAAACAGCTGGTAAGGTACACACGCAGAAATAAGCTATGTGTGGTAGTAGTTATGAACGATATCATGGTTAAACGGCATGCAAGAAAACCACTAATATTATTAGCCTGTGTAGTTGGAATATCTGCACAGCAAAAAATCGATAATCAATCGATATTGATTATCGAATTAAAACGCGTTGGTAGCTCTAGAACGATATCGGTTCGGTCCAATGGTTGAAATTGGCATGCTAGAAAACCACTAACATTATTAGCCTGTGTAGTTCTATCATTTGCACAGCAAAAATTCGATAATTGATCAAATATCGATTATCGATTGATCACGTGATGATAGCTGTAAATTGATGTCGCGAATGAATTTGGCGTAGCAGAAAACCCCCAATTTGGTAATCCCATTTTCCTTCTTAGCTGATTTAGTGAGGTGCTGAAAACTGATAAAATCGTGATAAATCGATACTTCGGGATCGATTATTTTTGAAACAACAAAAATCACCATAAATTTTATTGCAGATTCTGAAAGCCCATGATGTGAGCTTTCGAACGCTGCATAGCACGGGTCTGGTTTGCTCGCCCCCCAGAGAAACGTTCATTTCCGTGAGGGGTGTTTTGGAGTTTTACTATGGAAAATGGCCCTCATCAGAGAGAACCATGGATGGCCATTGCTGGCTATCGATTGATCACATGATCCTATGCACAAATGGATCACGCCATTGAATTTGCCATTTCAGAAAACCTAGTATGCTCATTAAATTTTCATGCCAAACCATTTTATTTGGCTGCTGAAAACTGATAAAATCGTGATTAATGGATATTTCGCGATCGATTATTTTTGAAACAACAAAAAACGCCATAAATTTTATTACAGATTCTGAAAGCCCATGATGTGAGCTTTCGAACACTGCATAGCACGGGTCTGAGTTTGCTCGCCCCCCAGAGAAACGTTCATTTCCGTGAGGGGTGTTTTGGAGTTTTACTACGGAAAATGGCCCTCATAAGAGAGAACCATGGAGGGCCATTGCTGGCTATCGATTGATCACATGATCCTATGCACAAATGGATCACGCCATTGAATTTGCCGTGTCAGAAAACCTAGTATGCTCATTAAATTTTCATGCCAAACCACTTTATTTGGCTGCTGAAAACTGATAAAATCGTGATTAATGGATATTTCGCGATCGATTATTTTTGAAACAACAAAAAACGCCATAAATTTTATTGCAGATTCTGAAAGCCCATGATGTGAGCTTTCGAACGCTGCATAGCACGGGTCTGAGTTTGCTCGCCCCCCAGAGAAAAGGTCATTTCCGTGGGGGGTGTTTTGGAGTTTTACTATGGAAAATGGCCTTCATCATAGAGAACCATGGATGGCCATTGCTGGGTACCCAGAGGGAGTTGGGCGGAACTGTTTTAGGGTTTTACTTTGGGGCCATAGGGATGTCCAACGCACACCATATCGGCCGATTCCGCCGACCCCCCACTATACATGTCTGCCTGATGGCCGCCCGATCTCGGTTGACAATGACAATTAAGCGAATAAATTTAGATTCAACTGAAATAACTTATCATAATAGTAGATAAGAAGGTGAACTGCGTCTCATTTGTTTGTTTGTTTGCTTGTTTGTTTTTGAGGCTGTCAATAATTTAGTTTTATTTGGGTTTGTGTTTTACTTGGCCACACCGTATTTGTGTGTGTGCTCTTACCTACTTCCTTTTGCTGTGATTACTTTACGGTTGGACGCATATATGCAATATGCAATATCAAACAATGCATATATGCACGGTTTTTGGCATGCATATATGCATATGCAATATCATATGCATGCAAAATTCCAATATGCAATAGTCATATGCAAATTGACCCTGATATCAAAATTTTGCATATTTTTAGTTTGCATATTTTTTATCAAAGGTGTCGGTGACTTTTCGTGCTTTATACTTCGTTCCGAAGAACCTTAAACGATTCAAATAGTTGTTTTATCTATTCGGCGCGGAGAAATCCATAAAGTACTCCTAAAAAAAAGTACAAATTTCAAAGAGGGCTAGTTTGGCCGATTTCTGGTTTTGAGCTGAGCAAAAATGAAAGAGTTTGTTTAGCGAATTTGCGAATTTCTGCATGCACCTCACTGCTTCATAAATACATAGAGTTGTATCTGCAGTTTTTACCGGAATTGTTCAAGGCACAATTAACATCCCAAAACAGCCAAACAGACTGGATTTCTGAGTTTAGGATAGCCGCCACGTTTTTGCTAATTTTTCATCAAACTAAAAATATAATACAGTATAGATCAAAAAAATGTCCCATCGCTTTTTCGGCCTTCACTCAAACGTTTCGTTCTCAGTCATTTCTTTACCGATTTGGCTCAAATTTTCAGAAAAAATTAACAACATGGTTGGCTAAATATTCTGCAAGTTTGGTGCGAAAATTCCAACGGAAAAATTTTTTTTGAACGGAAAAGTGAAAATCATAGTGGTCTGTGTAAATTCAAATTTCCCGCGCAATTACGGCGCTATCGCTTAGATAGTTGCAGGAATGATCGGGCGGACATTTGGTCATAACATATTCAGACGGCAGCCCTCTGGCTTAAGGGGCACTAAAATTGGGGAATTTTAAAAACATGATCGAAAATCCCATAGTTAAGAAATCTGTACATTCTGGAATCAAAGTACTGAATCAGTCGTTAATCAACACAGATTGTAGCAGGAAGTTTGACAAATGAATGAACCTGATATTTAAACTCTGTTCCACATCATAGAAACCTTCTCCACAGTGTTTTTAGAAAATCGAAAATCTTCTGAATTGTAATTTCACCGTTTTACGAAGAAAAGTCACATTTTGTCATGTTTTTGAAATTCCCCAATTTTAGTGCCCCTTAAGCCAGAGGGCTGCCGTCTGAATATGTTATGACCAAATGTCCGCCCGATCATTCCTGCAACTATCTAAGCGATAGCGCCGTAATTGCGCGGGAAATTTAAATTTACACAGACCACTATGATTTTCACTTTTCCATTCAAAAAATTTTTTTCCGTTGGAATTTTCCCACCAAACTTGCAGAATATTTAGCCAACCATGTTGTTAATTTTTGCTGAAAATTTGAGCCAAATCGGTAAAGAAGTGACTGAGAACGAAACGTTTGAGTGAAGGCCGAAAAAGCGATGGGACATTTTTTTTGATCTATACTTACTGTAATTTTAATAGTGGAATTTTATTTTAATTTAATATTAATATAATAGAACTAGCTGATTTTAATTTTAATTTAATATTAATATAATAGTCCCTTGCTAATTTTAATTTAGATTTAATATTAATACTATTAAATAACAATTTTAATAGTATTTTAATAGCATTTTAATAGTAGATTCTAAAATGCAGTCGAGAAGTTTTTGTCACACTTCAGCGAACTGGCAAAACAATATCTTTTGCTTGAAGTTGCTAGTTGAAAATTTAATCAGAGATGCAACCCTTTTCTGTGGAAGCATTTTTCTGTGGAAATTTATATCCATAAATATATCAGGGGTCTGGGGGTCAGGGATACACCCCGCGACGATTTTTTTTTCGACCCCCTCCGATTTTCTGTAATTTTGTGAGCAAATTTTTGCAATTCTTTTGCAATTTCAGACACAAAAATTGCCAAAATCGCCTGTAAAACAGCACTTTTTGGCTATATTTCAGCCCAAATTAGCGATTTTTAACGATTTTTAGCCGAAAAATTGCGATTTTTTGCGATTTTTAAGCATTTTTAGTGCCCAACCCCCTCCCAAATTTTGGGCTCAGACGACTAACCCCCTTCCCTCTATGGCGGATGACCTGTTACATGTATGTTTATAACCAATCTTTTTAAAATGACTTTGTCTGTCTGAACCTGGTTTTAAATTATATTCGAACACAAGCTAGCCATAGAAAAACTATTGATGCTTAGTTAAAGAGAAATTTTTAAAAGGAGAGACTGTTACATAAGTTATTGGCTAGATCCAGGTCGATTTGTCATTCATGCCTATTAGTGAAAAAGTTCCACTATTTCCATGTCAAAACATATTCGAAATTTAGAGAGCAGTGTGGAATCTTCAATTTTCATCATTATTCCAGGTAAAATTATGATTTAAATAGTATTGTAGGTAACTCCTTGTTTGTCAAACAAGATTTAACTATTAAAATGCTATTAAAATACTATTAAAAATAAATTTTAATATTCAGCCCCTCTTTGTATTTTTTATTTAATTTAATATAATAGTAGACCTTCTATTTAAATATTAATATAGATTTAATACTATTAAAATGGCACTATTAATAATAGTTTTATTTTAATATTAATATATTTAAATAACAGTATCTATACTGTATCAAAAATAATAAATCCCTTGATTGAGGCAGTTTATACTGTAAATCTGTACTTTACAGAGATCAAAGCTTCCTCTTTCCAGCCACATACAGAATGGAGACGAATGGCTTGAGACACACATGGGCTAGCATTTCGGCTGAGGGGGGAGGGGCAGAATTTTCAATTCCTGAGATGGTAGTAAGTCAAGAAGTCCGATTTTTTACTAAAATCAAGGTTTTTGGCTTATTTTTCATTAAATTAAGTTAAAATATGCTATTCTGAGCTCATTTACACCTAATCCAGCCAAATTTTATCATAATTTTCTATACAGAATTCTTCCAAAAAATTCCTGAGCGGATGGCGGCCGGCTGAGGGGGTAGGTCAAAACTTGAGGGGGCCAACCCCCCTCAGCGCCCCCTATTTGCCCATGTCTGGCTAGGCATGCCCTAAACTCAAGTCGCAAATAATAATGGAAATCTCAACTGAGACTTTTCAGATTCTGATTTTGTTAGCTTGTAAAACTAGGACAGGACTACAAACGGTTAGGTATACCACATTAGAGAGAACAAATTTGAACATGCAAACAGTAATTTAGCCAAAAATCTGTAATGTCAACCATTTTTTATCTAAAAATTACGAAATGAGCTGGTCTTTCATGCCAAACTGTGTTTCCCCTCTTGTTTTTTTCAGATGAGGTCTGTATCTGTAAAATAGGTATGCCTAATAAATGCTAAAGATTGCGCAGACATTCCAACCAAACTCGAAGATGCTTAGAAAACGTTCAGTTATCGATTTCAAACTGCCTTGATAAAATATGCAAATATGCAAAAAATATGCACATATCTCATTTCTGCATGCATATGATATATGCAATATCAATATGCACTAGAGATTGCATGCATATATTCATATGCAATATCATATGCATCCCAAAAATCCGATATCATCCAACCATAGATTACTTGCTTTTCTATGCGCGCATTGTGATGGTTGGGTATAATTTTGCCTTCATTTAGTGTGACTGTCAGGTTTTACTGCAATACCGCAATTTACAAGAAAATTCTTGTTGTGATATTTTCAGTTCAATAGCCAGTCGTCTATCGCAGCTTTCATTAGGTGGGATTCAATTTATCAATCCTATAACTGTAGGGTATGGCATTGTTGCCCGTGTACAGTTTAGAGGCTCACTCAGTCCACCATCTGATCAGCATGGGTAATACGATACAGTCTATGTATGTTTGCTATTTTCTATTTTGGTTTCAATTCAATGGCTTGTTTGGCTGTATACGTGCTTTGCAAACTTCGTTAGCATCGAATTTTTTTTCCTTTTTATTCCGTTTGGATAGACATATCCTATCATGGAAGTTGACAGTTAATAAACAAAAAGCGCCTACAAGCCCTATTTAGCCCTACTAATTGTTTGTGCAAATAGGCAAGGTGCAAATATTCTCCTTAATTGGAAGGCCTTATGGAAAGGCGGTCTGTTTTGAAAATCTCATTACAATGTTTGAGCCGCCATGGAGTTGGCTGATCATGTACTAACTCCTCACATCCTTCTAATGCTCATAACTATTCCCTTTCACCTTCTCATACTGAAAACCCTGTACAAATATCGCAAGAGCGAAGACTTCGAGGGGCCCTTTTATCGACTGGTCTATTCTCTGACTGCAAACGATCTGTTCGTGTGTTTGGCGCTGGTCGGTTCTCTGGCTTTTGCCAGAGCCACCGATCTGGACCTACGCTACCCTACTTTTGTACACAGATTCGAAACAGCAATGCTGTTTGGTGGCTATATGGCTGACGAGACCGCCTTGCTTATAATCGCCATCAACCGATTGATGGTCATCTTCAACCCTTTCGCTGCTGACGAAGTGAGTTTGTTGTAGACTGGCTGTTGTAGCAGACTAGAATCTGAAAATTTAGTGGTGGACCGCGACCAAAACTAAATCAGCCATTATTGTTCAGTGGGCTGTGCTGACATCAGTGCTGGCAGCCTTCATACATCCCGCGATGCAGGTAAAACACCTTTCACTAGCACCTTTAGTACCATACATGTAGCTGGGTTTTCGGCTGGGGGGGGTTTTTTCCAGATCCAAAATAGGGTTTCAGCACTATTTCCAAAGGGGGTTTCAGCGACCTTTTTTTGGTGTCCAAAAGTGGGTTTTAGCGACCTTTTTTTGGGCTCAAAACAGGGTTTTGAGGACTAAAAATCCGGTAAAAATCCTGTCAGAAGTGCAAAAATTCCCTATAAAACCCTATTTATTGGTTTAAAATGTGCAGAAAATCCTATTTTTTATTAAAAACGTGCAAAAAACATGTTTTTGCTTTAAAACATGCAAAAAAGCTCTATTTTACTCGACAGAATAGAGCTAAAATGCGTATCTGGAACCCTATTTAGAGATTTTGAAACAAAAATTAGGCAACTGAAACCCTGTTTAGGGTTTTTGAGACCCAAATTAGGGCTCCGGAACCCTATTTAGGGCTTTTGAAACCCAAATTAGGGTTCCGGAACCCTACTTTGGGCCTCCAGAAACCCTGTTTAGTCTCTGTGAAACCCAAATTAGGGTTCCGGAACCCTATTTGGGCCTCCAGAAACCCTGTTTAGTCTCTGTGAAGCCCAAATTAGGGTTCCGGAACCCTATTTAGGGTTTCAGAAACCCAAATTAGGGTTCCGGAACCCTATTTAGGGTTTTTGAAACCCAAAGTAGGGTTCCGGAACCCTATTTAGGGTTTCAGAAACCCAAATTAGGGTTTCAGAAACCCAAATTAGGGTTCCGGAACCCTACTTTGGGTTTCAAAAACCCAAATTAGGGTTCCGGAACCCTATTTAGGGTTTCAGAAACCCAAAACAGGGTTTCGGAACCCTATTTAGGGCTTTTGAAACCCAAATTAGGGCTCTGGAACCCTATTTAGGCATTCAGGTACCCAAAACAGGGTTTCGGAACACTATTTAGGGTTTCTGAAACCCTAAATAGGGTTCCGGAGGCATTACTTTGGGTTTCTGAAACCCTAACTAGGGTTCCGGAACCCTATTTAGGGCTTTTGAAATGCTAAATTACGGTATATAAGTCTTGAAACCCTGAATTTTAGCAGTTTGTAACCCAAAATAGGGTTTCAGAAAAAACCCCCCCCAGAATTCGGCTGGGGGGGGTTTTTTTGCCGAAAATCGGGCCTGGGGGGGCTAAACCCCCCCAAAACCCCCCCCTCCTACATGTATGTTTAGTACAATGCAAAATACCTCTGTTTCAAAGAGTTTTGTTCCTCGTTGTCATTATATAAATAGAGGACCACGCGATGGATAGAGCGCCACTGCCAGTATTGCAGACACCGGATTATGGAGAAGACCAATATGCTGTGCCGAACGCAACCTTTGTTCAGGTGTTCATAGGAGTTTCGTTCATGCTGGATTTCAGCTGCGCTGCTGGGGTTCCACTGATATACGCGGCTTGTCTGGCCAAAGCAGTCCACTACTCTCTCACCGTGTCAGTGGCCGACCGGAGTGCCCAGTGGCGTCTGCAGCTGAACCTCACTCTACAGGGAGTTTTGCTTAGTTCCATGTTGATAGGCATCATGGCTGCATATGCAGGCCAAATTTCTGGATTGTTTAGTGTTTCAGCCTCCGTGTTCTTGGTTATCTTGTGCGCTGCTTTCTACATCAACCCCTACGTTCTCTGTTTTACATCAAGTGTGGTCAGAAAGAAAGTGAAACAGTTGCTGACAGATGGCGGGTTGCAAGTCCACCCTGTCTGATCTATTTAGTTGAGTATACAGTTTGGGTGGTCAGAAACGTTTTTGGGTTAGTCCTTTTACGCAAAGATTGTGACTGTTCTGAGGTCCCTCAGTTTCTTAAACTTTGTTTGTTTTTGTTCGTTCGTTCGTTCGTTCGTTCGTTCGTTCGTTCGTTCGTTCGTTCGTTCGTTCGTTCGTTCGTTCGTTCGTTCGTTCGTTCGTTCGTTCGTTCGTTCGTTCGTTCGTTCGTTCGTTCGTTTTTGAGGCTGTCAATAATTTAGTTTTATTCGGGTTTGTGTTTTACTCGGCCACACCGTATTTGTGTGTGTGCTCTTACCTACTTCCTTTTGCTGTGATTACTTGCTTTTCTATGCGCGCATTGTGATGGTTGGGTATAATTTTGCCTTCGTTTAGTGTGACTGTCAGGTTTTACTGCAATACCGTAATTTGCGGGCCAGAACGGCTTTTTCAATTCGAAGCGCTGCTTTGACTGATACGCATTGAATAGCTGTATTTTCCAAATAATTGATAGCAATGGAGTTCAAAAACCGTGTATGCGAAACTGCAAATATACTCGAAATCAGAAAATTCTTGTTGTGATATTTTCAGTTCAATAGCAAATCGTCTATCACAGCTTTCATTAGGTGGGATTCAATTTATCAATCCTATAACTGTAGGGTATGGCAATTTGGTAAGAAATTATACTAATTTTTGCAAGACATTCTTAAAGGCTGCAATTTTTCAGACCCAATACGCATTATGCAAAAATACGCAAACTGTTGGCATGGCAGAATGCGTAATAATATTGCGTAATGAAATTCAAATTCGTATGCGTATACGCATTCTGAAATGCAATGCGTACTTTGCGTAATGATATGCGTAATGCGTATACGCATGCAACAGTACGCCCAACACACGGCATGTTAGTAACGAAATGGCGCAGAAAGAGTGTTAGTGGGCTGGGCAACAGGATGCACAATGTCTAAGAAGAACGGTGCATCCTTTACTGAAACAAAAGGAAGCCAGAAAGATCAATTTTCTCTGTAAAATTGGTCAAATTTATAGATTCTACAATAGCACTGGGTAAATAATTCCAGATTTGTATTAGTCGTGCTGTAATACTCGAATGAACAGTGAAGAGTTTTGCTAACTGATTTATGACAAATTATATTACCGCCAGCGACTGTTGCATTGAGTGCGAGGAGCAACAAAAAAAAGCTCAGTGCGATGCTCAATACCTGATCAGATTGATCATGCTCTGGTAATTTGTTCAAAAAGTAACATACTGTACTCTATTGTTTGTTTGTTTTTGAGTTCCACTGTCCTTTCGGACAGCTCAGGACACCCCTCGCTCTTTTCAGAGCCCTTCAATGGGGTAGCCCTGTCTACAAACAACCCTACCCTTGCTGCCATCTGTTGCATCTGAGTGCATTGGCGTAAACTGCGTGGCGTTGTAAATACCGGATATTCTTAACCTAGGTTGTTATACGGTAGCCAATCCCATGCTGATTCTCCGAGCAACTTTAGAGATTTAGAATGACCTACATATAGTTACAGAGAGAAAAGCAAAATCCTAACCAGTCAAAAGCACGCGACAAATAGCGCAGGTGTCCGAGTGAAGGTCCCAAGTCCACAAAGCCACTGCGGTCCACTTTTTTAAGGCGAATGGTTTAGTAGGTTCCGTTGCTTTGTCTTTGTTTTCAGTGCTGTCCTCTGATTCCATGGTAGAAAGAGTTTTAGACACCGATTGCTTTAAACGCTCTGCTAGAAACATTTGACTTTTTCTAACCTCAGTATAATAAGACCAATTCTGCAACGCTACCGTTTTATCCAGAACATAAGATAACCGAAGCAAACAACAAAAACCCGAGAAGCAAACAAGAACTGACAATCAATAACTCTAGAATATTGATAGTTTTGTATTATTGTGTACTGTGATTGAATGAAAACATTGCCATTTACTTTATATTTTTCAATACATTTTATTCTAACAACCAAATAAAGAGTAACTTTTGAGCCTAGTATTTCGTACAGAAATACCTGAGTGTGTAATACAACTTGTCACATTATTGTTCTATTTTTTCCTGGCGTTCAGGCCGCACATGGACCACAACATCAGCGTGCAATAAGCTGAGTAGATGCAGAATGGCAAGGCGAGATACCCGGCTTTCTCGTAGATCTTGTGATAAAGATGGGCGGTCAGGAAAGCGTTGATTGACATCGCACCGGTCAGGACGGTACACTAGAGAAAAGGAGAAAACACTGTAAAATATGTAAAACTCTGCAAAACAGTGAAGAGTTTGGAAACTATGAAAAATGTGAAAATGTACAAAAAAATTAATAGAAAATCTATATTTCGTTCCACTTCCATCCAATAGATTGAAAATCACCAAGCTTGCCAAAAAAATTAACAAAAAAGCAAAAATTGTATGTAAATCTTTGAAGAATGAAAGTCATTTTTCCAGGCTTCTGCCCGCTCCTCATTACTGGCTAGCTTTCACAAATACTGAGTTTAAGGTGTTGGTCTGGCATCGGCGTGTAGGTTAGTGGTTAGAACACTGGACCGGCAATCCAAAGGTGCTGGGTTCGATTCTCAGCTACGCCATTGCACATGCCTTACTTTTTCACCTTTCATTCAATTTGGTTAAGCCAAAAGGTTAGAAAGTTAAAATTGAAAACTTGAACATACCCCTTCAAGACAACGTGACTTCCAGGCAGGAATCCACAGTAGTCCCAGGCCGAACAAGCTTGTGTAGCTAATCAAAGCCAGTTTGGTGTCGCTGTGCTTGCAACCTGAAAGTCTAGGCTAGTCTTCTGGAGCGTCATTTCAATTTTATTACCGCCGCCGTGCTTCCAAACCAGTGCAGTAGCACAAGCTAAAGGGCTAAGAGTAGAAACATCCAGTAGTGAATGAGCAGCCACTGCACAACTACCTGGAATGCCCCAGGATGGTCGCTTCAGGCTCTGAAATTATAACATTTTTCTTCTTTTTGGAATATTTAACACAAATCACTATCTACAGGACGTCTCAAAGATGTAAACGGTTTGTTTTTTCTGACATTACGCAGGCAGACCTTGGCCAAATAGGTTGAAGTTCGGAACTTGCATTTGCATGGGTGCCAAAATTCGCGTTATTTCATGGGTTAAAAAAGTGTGCTGCAATAAGTTTGACTAAATTCTGAGAAATTCAAGAAAATGTGAAATTGAGTAATTTCAATGCCTATAAAAATAGCGTTAGTAGTAAATTTTACTGTTCGAACAGACAACAAATAGAGCAGATCAAGGGGAGGACTAGGCCGTCTGTCCGGCTAGGGGGGCTAGCGTTAAAAACGAAAACTTCTTTTTGTTGTAATTTCTACGAATTTCCGGCAAATAACCTGAAAGTTCTAATGTCTGCTGAACTTCAGGGTATTTTATGCGTAAAATTTTCATGCATTTGGACTGACTCAGTTTGAAAAAATGAGGAAGATCCAATCAACGAGAAGAGAAGATAATAAAAATAGGTTTTATAATCCTTATTTTCTCGAGACTATTACGTGCTTCTAATTAGAGTGCGAACAATACCTAGAAAACCCAATACCCCAATACCCAATACCCAATACCAATACCTGAGACCCCCAATACCCCAATACCCAATACCCAATACCCAATACTTGCGTAGCTGGGCAAAAAATTGCATTTCACTGGATAGGTACATTCCAGTTGTGTACAAAAGATTTTTGGCACTGCAATTAAAATTTTTAAGAGGCTTGGTTGCGCCGCTGCCCAAGCAGGCGAGAAAATTTTGAAAAATTAGCCTTTCAGAAAGCATTTAGAAACCATTTTGGGCGTAAAATTAGCAGAAATTATCAGTTTTGGTACCTATTATTTCGTAATTCAGTCGTTTTTCTTACTTCCGGCGAATTTTTCCTAACTCTGCCGGAAATTGTGTGCACCACCACAATAGCCATGTGTATGGTACATGGCCGTTACGGTTCATGGCTGGTCCGTTACGGTGACATTAGAAATGTCACCATTTTTATTTTAGATAAGAACAAAGAAATTGATTACTGCTGTAGCGCTTAGAAAAACGTACGCTTTAGGAAATTCTACTAACGTTTAGTTGATTAGGCCGTCCATAAACGACGTCGTTCCAGAGGGGGAAGGGGGTCGGCTGAAATGCGACGATAGACAACACACCAGGAGACGGAGGGGTTAGCAAAAAGCGACGTCAAATTTTTCGGAATTTTAGGGAACTTTGATTGTATTATTTTCAATTTAATTATATTCTGTCAAATTTTTCTACATACAGAAAAGCTTCCCAGAGTGGTTGTAGCGATCTATTCAATTGATTGTACATACAGTATGGTAACAAGAAAACATGACAGTACTGTATGTACTGCACTTTTATCGGGAGGGGGTAAACCGAAAACGACGTCGCCTTTAGGGGGAGGGGGTTCCCAAGAAACGACGCAAGGCGATTTTGGGGGAAAGGGGCCCCGAAAAGTCGGGATTTTGGATGGATGGCTCCTTAACGCGAAAACAGCAGCGATCAACTTTTTCGATGTATTCAGATCAATGTTTCAGGTTAACATCGATTTTTCTTTATTTTTACCTGTCCCAATTAGTATTGGGTATTGGGGGGTAAAAACCCCAATACCCAATACCCAATACCCAATACCTGGAAAACACCCCAATACACCCAATACCCAATACCCAATACCCAATACCAGTTCGCACTCTACTTCTAATCAATGTATGAAACTTTTTAATAAGTAAAATAGGTACGCCGCAGTTTAGTAAACATTCTCCAAAGATTTACTGAATTGACAGCAAAAAGAATAGTCTCCATGTTCAATTAATCCATTTCATAGGTATTAAAATACCCAATTTCACATTTTTTTTATTTCTCTGAATTAGAGTAAGCCTGGTGCATCAAACTATAAACAAAAATGCCGAATTTTGGCGCCTATGGTCCAGATTTCAGTCTGTTTGAGGAAATTACATCAGGAAGAAATGCGTCCATTATTTCGAAACACTGCAAATTTATCTGAAGGCAAACCTGACATGACATTCCGTGAAGAAGTGACTGACCTTAAACCAGCCGAAAGTGTCCGAATCGTCGAGGTGCACAGCAGCCATGGAAACGAGGCCACAAGCTCCCGGCATCAAGGTGGCAAAGACCCAGGCTTTGGTATCGTCGGTCATAGGCATTTTTGGTTGAGCGCAGTGTCAGCAATACGAGAAAGGCAGCAGTATCACGTTACCAAGGTCGTCTGGTCGCTCTAAACCGGTTGACTATATGATGAGAAAATAATTTGGGAGCATTTTAAACTCAGTAACACGCCTACTCCTCTGGTCTATTTTACTTGTTTGCAACTTATATTTTGTGGAGCCCCGCTTAGACCCAGGCCCAAGGCACTGATAAGCCAGTTGACCACGTTCGTAGCTGAGAACGTTTACTCGCTCAAACGGCGCAGCTTGATAAGAGCAGACACTGGGGTGTTTGCACACTGACGAGCCAACTTACATACCTAGGGCAGCTGAGAGGTCACAGCAGTACGGCAGTGGCACTGGCAGCTAAACAAAGGTCAGCCACATTCCTCTGACCGGGCGGCGTGCCAAGAATTGTCCCGCCCTGTGGACGAAAACGCACGTACATTGTAGTCTGGCTAGGCTGAAAACCTTTAGCGCCTAGTCTATTCATCGTTTCTTTGCAACAGGAACACCCAAATCGCAAAAAAACAACAATTTTCCTGTCAGGACCTCAAAATACAGTAATCTAGTGATTATAGTTATGGCAGCAATGGATTCCCTGACCATGAAAACCCTTAGTGCCTACTCTATCGGGTATTTCTTTGCCGCAGGAATAATGTAAATTAACAAAAAGTAAATTTTGGGTAAGGACCACATACAACAGTACTACAGAATGTGAGTAAAGTTTTGACTGAATCTTTCTTGTCCGTCTGAACGACGTTCGCTATACAAATGTAAACAAATAATTCTATTTTTCATTAATCCCTGGCGGCCAGTTATTTTTTCGTGAATAATTCAAACTCTTTTAGAACTATTGTTCTCTTGAAAAACCTCGAAATTTATATAATTCACGATAAATCGGTTAATCGCAAAAGATAAAAGAACTATTGTTTCTCAAGAACTTCGTGCGACTTTGTATTTCTTACAATAGGTAAACAGTCGTTTCTTTGTTTGTTTATTTGTATATTTGTTTATGAGTTCCATCTCCTTTCGGACAGCTCAGGACACCACTCGCTCTATTCAGAGCCCTTCAATGTCGGCCTTCGGGCAACCATCGCGCCTTCACGGATTGTTTAATTGAGCAGAGGAAAACCTACACACATCTCCTAAAAGCATGTCTGTCTTCAGTAATGTCTCTAATTACACCTTCTGCTGTAGCTAAGAGCAACCTAGAAAATATCCAGCAGACCATGACTAACAGCTCCTACCTTCTCTCCGCCCAAACGCTCAACAGTCTGGTGCCCAAGTTCTACAGCTACACACTGCTGGGCTCAGTGATCGCAGTCCTCAACTTCCTCATCTTCTTCGCCATCTGGAGGTACCGTCATCTTCGCGAGAAGAAGGAATACGTGATCATATCGGCTTTAGCTTTCGTAGATGCTTTCATAGGCGTAGGTCTCGTGACCGCGGGGGTGGGGCGTAACTATCTGATTGTATCCGGCCGGGCCAATTATCTAGTGACCAGTTGGCAATGTTTCTTGGTTCCTTGGAACGTTATTTTAGTCCCGGCCGACCACATCTACGGTATTACTGTCCTAACCCGACACTTCTCTCGTTGGTTCCACCTCGGGTCGTGGACAGATGATGTTGTTGAAGAGGAGAGAAAAGGTGTTGTTTTTGGTGATTACGCAGATTTTGTAGAAATGGCCGGTTATGTCAATAAAACAGTAGCCGACCGACAGCAAAACACGGTAGAAAGCAGGAAAGACACGTTGTAGCACGGTTACAGGAAAGTAGAAAGAAGAAAGTTGAAAAGAAACCGGGTTGACGATGGCTGTAGACGACGCTCATTTACCGCCCAATAAACGTGTTATTGGGGAGCCGAACGGAGGCGACCTGAGAACCACCCGAGCCACACTGAGGCAATCGGTGTAGAACGCAGCAAGACCGCACTACAGGCAGGCAGGAAGACAGAGGCAGCTCACTTCAGGAGTCGACCGGTGCCTTGTCGCGCAGAGAGGCAGCTTTTGTAGGTTGACTTTAACACGCAACCAACTGCACACAAAAGTAAAACACAGCCAAAGTGAAGAAACCAGACAGGCTTAGGGCCCGCCAGACAGACAGAGAATGTTCTAGAAGCTATCACTCAAAATATCGACCAATCACTAGCCTTCGTTCTTCTCGGCCCTCTCCTGATTGGTCGAAAGAACCGCGACGGGCTCGGCGATCGGCGGCCAAACCACGCCCTGTTTCGTGTCTTGCCGTAGGAGCTGGTTCTCGCAGCGCACCCTGAATTGGCAAGCGGCCGGCGGCAGTTCAAATAGGGCGGGTCTGTACATTGCCCCCTTCTTAGTCGGCGACGTCCTCGGCGCCGTAGCCCTCCGCCGATTCCAATGGTAGGTCAGTCCGCATCCAAGACAGGGAGGCTGCCGCACCGTCGATCCGCTGGCTTCTTCGCACTCCTTGTTGGTAGGTGGATGGTGATAGTGGTGTTTCCAGTTGGTTGACACTTCGCAGGTTGACACTCGGCCTCTCTCGTCAGCGCTCCCACAGATGGTGGTTAGAACCGGGTCGGTGACAGAGGCAACTCCATACCTTAGTAGGGTCTTCCTTCCCTCGTTGTACGATCAACGCACGTCAGCCATCCACT
>JASANB010007967.1:0-41799 GCA_030248155.1 Sabatieria punctata
ACTGTGCATATCGGTTCAACTATTTCTTCCTCCGCAAACACCTCACATTCTATTCCAACAAGTCTGAACACAGCTGTGAAAATCTTCAGTAGTTCTCTCTGTTCTATAGTGCACAATGCAGATAACGCGTACCAGTTTTTACTGTAATCTTTAGATTCTGCACAAGTGCCGAAATTTGTCTGAATGGTAGTGAGCACACAGTGGGCCGCCTGACTGAGGGTCAAGCGTCTGTTTTTCCAACAACTTCCATTACTTAGTAAGAGAATTTTCAGCACTTCAAATGCTGAAAATGCAAAGCCTTGGAACCTGAGGGCAGTAAAGGATAAGTCTGTATTTTTGGCATCCTTTCCATACTGCATGAACAACAGTGTGGCCCATGCAAACACTCTACTGAACAAACCAGCAGTGTCATGCGGAGACAACTGCGCAGTCAATGAGAAAAAGTTTGCACTGTCCTGTCGGTACCGCTTTGACACATACACGCCTTGTCTCTCTTGCTCATCCAGTTTCCTTTGAACTGTAGCGTTAATTTTATCTACTGCAGCCAACAGGTCTGCAACTGATTCATAGCCTGAAAACTTACTTGGGTAAAGCATATTTCGATGGATCCTCCAGCCAAGATAAATTCCGAACTGCCTAACATTTAATTTAATGTAGTACCTAGGATGGTTTGGGCCTAGCTTCTCACGATGCCTTATCAGTCTGGCAGACACAGCACAAGCATCGGAGAAGGCTTCATTAATAGCCCCTTCTATGCCTTTCACTTCCAGCTCCGACAACAATCGCGTCACCGCATGGCAGTACTCGTGCAGAATGACATCATTGTTATAGAGAAGTTCTCTGACTCCAAACAACAAGTACTGTCCTTTGCCGATGAATGTGTGTCCAGCCACCTTTTCCTTGGGAAGGTCTGCAAGCTTAGGAGCAATGAAAATTACTGAATCTCTGCTTAGTTGCTTGTCAATCTCAATGGGTAGTTGGGCAAACAGATTATCTTGCATGTTAACCACCGAGTGAAATGCATAGGCGGCAAAGTGGCCATGTTGCTCTAAGTGGCTGCAGTTCACGCCCATCGTTTGTCTCAAATGCAGCGCATTCTGCATTATGTCCATAGACGGCACTGAGGTGTCTAACACCACTACTTTCGTCTTTGCACTGCACCATGTGGCGGAAGGATGAGGTCTATTGCTTTGACAACGCCCCCAACTGGTGAGATAGCAGGTGTGGGTGGATTCAGTGGTATTATAGGATGACTGACGCATGAGCAAGTGGCGGTCGTTTGAATCGAGTCTAAAGCTACGGGCAGGACTGTAGCGCAGTCTGTGCTTGTTTGAAGAAATTAGGTCTGTCTCATAATACTTGTACCCAGTCTCTGCATCCACATAGTATACTGGTCGTGTAGTTCTGCTGGAGTTTGTGAGCATAAAGCCTATTTTGTAGCACAAACCAATGGTGAAGCTTGATGCATCCCTGTCCTTTACGCAAAGAGTCTTTTCACTGATGTCGTATCCGGGCACTACTGTGAACCCCTGTCTCTCAACTTTCTGCTTCCATCTCATTAATTCTGCCTTGGGGTCCATCTGTTTTAGCAGTCTGTCTGAAATATGAATCTCACTGCAGTTTATGTCCAGTCCATAGACCATGTCTCTTCCCAAAACTATATCTCCTCCATTAATCCTTAGGTCACCGGATGCCGAGCTGTAAAACCTCTCAGCCTTGGTGTACACCTTCCTCCCAACTTTTATTCTAATCCTAGTTTTCAGTCTAAAGCAAAGCGAATCGACCTGTTTTTGTGCTCTGCGTTTTCTTCTGCCTCTTTTTGTTTCGCTGTTTTGGAGCATTTGACTGAATGTCTTGTAAATTCGTCTCATTTTGGTTCTGTCCAGGTTGTTGTACTCAATGGTTTTGCCTCGTGACTCTCTCAAGGTCTGTCTCAGCTGCTTTGGCTGAACCTGCCTCAGAATCACACTTCTTTTGTGTCGATTGGTTTTTCGGTTTAGGCCTTGTTGACACAAACCTTTTCTTGGCAGTCCCAGTCGCTTTATCTTCTTGCAGAAGTTTGTCAGAACCTCCTGTCTATTTTTTCTGCCGGTGTGTGCTACAGTTGGCGGAGAGATTTTCGCTCTCTTCTTGCTTTTCCTTGTTGATTTCACAGATATTAGCAGGTCTCTAAGCAGCTCTGATTTGAACATCAGTTTCCATTTCGTGTTGACGTGTTTGGTTAGATGTTTGTGATATCGCGCCATTGTGTACTGTATCTCCTTTGTCCGACGTGTTTTAGTTTTGCTAGAGTGTGTTTTGTGTTTTCTCAAGATTTTGGGTATTGTTTTCGGCAGTCGAAAAATGTAATTAGCTGATTTCCCATTGTTTTTTCTGCGCTTCTTTGTACTGCCAAACTGGACCCTTGAAATCTGACCAGTATTTCCTTTTGACCAGTTCATAGGGCTTTCTTCATGTGACATCTCACTGACAAAGTGTAAATGATGATCCCGAATTTGTTTGCTGAAAAGTTTAACTCAATCGGCACAGTGGCTTTAGTGCACTGCAGTGGTAAACTGTTACCTAGAAACAGCATTTGTAGCCTCTGTGGCATGAAAGTCTGCCAGAAAAACATAAGTCATTACCGCAGCTAGCCAAAGAATACCTAAACGAGCCATTGTATCCATAGCTCAGTTCAATTTCAGCATGAATCCGGTTTGCTGTTGGTCTAAATATACTTACATACATACGTAGCTTGAAGCATGCATACATGTCTACGAAAGTGTATTATGGAAGAATTTGCTGCTTTAGAAATTAGGCTGCAACCTGATATACATAAACACTTGGTAAGCCAGAAGCCAGCGCAGACCCGTATACAAGTTCAAAAGGTGAATCCAGTGATGTAAATGAGAAAACTTAAATTGTACAAGTAAGTACCCTACCTAACTGGTACGTAGGTATACCGTTTTTCTGTATTTGAGTAATGCAGAGCGGTTTTCAATACGTAAAACTTTTGAAAATTTATTTGCCGGAAAGTAAAAGTTTACTGCAATTCAAAATACGTACAATCAGAAGTATAACAACTATAACGATAACGGAATTTTTTTATTACAGAATCGATTCAACAGGCAAGAGTGAAGTATATATACTATGCCATGCCTAGGAAGTGTGTTTAGAGATTTATGTTTCTTTTCAATGCCAGAGGCGCTGTGCAAATCGGTTCAACTATTTGCTCCTCAAAAAATACCTTGCATTCTATGCCAACCCACCTAAATGCCGTTTCAAAAATGCGCAGTAACTTTGTTTGTTCAACAGGGCATACCAGTTTTCGCTGTTTCTGTACTGTACTGTGCTGTACTTTTACTGTACTGTTGCTCTCGTATTCTGCACAGTTGCCCATATTTGTCTGAATGGTAACCAGCACACAATGGGCCGCCTGACTGAGGGTCAAATGTCTGTCTTTCCAGCAGCTGCCGTTGCTTAGCAAAAGAATTTTCAGCACTTCAAATGCTGAAAATGCAAGGTCACGGAATTTGAGACCATCTGCAGAGAGTGACTCTGTTCGCTCCAACTGCCTTCCATAACGTGTAAGCTGAATGGTTGCAGAAGCAAAGACTCTGCTGAACAAGCCTGCTATGCGGTGCGGGGACAATGGCATGAGAAAAACTGACCGCTATGCTGTCGAAATATCTTTGACATGTAGATTCCTTGTCTTTCCTTGTAATCCAGTTTCCATGTAACTGTGGCATTCAGGGCATGTATCACTCTCAACAACTGTTCAACGCTGTTGTTGCCTTGAAAAGCAGCGGGATTCTGCAGATGTGGATGAGCTCTCCTTCCCAGATATAGATTGAATCTTCTGACATGGAATTTAATTGTAGTCTTCTATATTCCTCATTTTCTCAACTTGTCTTGCCAGCAGTGGCGTATCCAGGGGGTGTAGGGTGTGTACACCCCCTTTGCGGTGGAGGTAGGAAGAAAAAGTCTGTCAAAAATATAAGAAACTAATGAATTATGTACTAAAACTGTCTATTTTGTGCTCAGAATGCCTTCTAAATGCGTTTCTAAAAGTCTAAAAGGCCAAATTTTCAAAATTTTCTCGCCCTGGTCGGGCAGAAGCCCAACCAGGCCATTATAAACTACTAAAACTAATAATTTCTATTAAATTTAAGCTCGGAATGCGTTTTAAACGCGTTTTTGAAGGCTAATTTTGCTAAATTTTCTTACCCTGTTTGGGCAGCGGCCCAACCAGGCACTTTCAAAATTTTACACCCCCCCTTTCCAAAATCGTGGATACGCCACTGCTTGCCAGTTAGCAGACAAAGCACAGGCATGAGAGAAGGCTTCGTTAATAGCACCTTCTATACCGTTTACACCCAGTTCTGACAGCATTCGCGTCACTGCATGACAGTATTCATGAACAATGACGTCACTGTTATAGAGACGCTCTAAGCCCGAACAATATGTACTGTTGATGACTGAGAAAGGTATAAGAATGACAGCTGGTGTGCTCAGCTGACAGACCAAATTTGGACTATTTCGCTCACGTACTGTACAATTTCTGTTACTGAGTTGGAGAAACCAATCGCGATTAGTATCGTATAGTACCGGGTACCGGGTACTATGCTGTATGGCAATTGAGGTTTAGGAAAATAAAATTGAATCCTTTTTATAGCACCCGGGTACAGTTTATGGCACTCTAGAAAATCTGCTCTATAAGAAACTAACAATAGCATGTGAAGTTCTTTACTCAAATTACTGCCTAGTTGAAAAAAAGAAGATTCTTTACAACAAAACCTCTATGTATGATTGCATTGCATCATCTACTAATTTTACTTACAATGTTTACCACCAAACATACTGTAAACGTTTTGTATCATGCGTAAATACTCACTTCAGAAAAAAATCAGTTCCCATTTATTAGTACCCGGGATGCTATAAATAAGGGTAGTACAATAAAGAGCTAAAGTGTGCACCTTCTTGGCCTTTCCAAGTGAATTAGCTGTATGAGCAATCTGAGAAAACCCAACCTGGTGCACGTACGTATGTAGTCGATTATTAGTTGTCACGGCCATTCGCCGAAGGATAGATGGGTCCGATTCTAAGGAGAGCAGGGCTCTTT
Organism: Sabatieria punctata; assembly: GCA_030248155.1. Taxonomy (NCBI): domain Eukaryota; kingdom Metazoa; phylum Nematoda; class Chromadorea; order Araeolaimida; family Comesomatidae; genus Sabatieria; species Sabatieria punctata. Next base: position 5,102 of record JASANB010007967.1, read on the forward strand.
GAGTATGCGTGTCCTGTTCTGTCGGGTACAGAATAAAGTTCAAACCAAGAACAACAAATTCAGGGGCGGATACATCGTATTTCTGGGCTAAAAATCTTATAAAATGGCGCTAATTGCAGCTCGCGAAAATAGCTAACGCAAACAGGACTACGCAACCGCGGATCGTGGCACTTTGAAGATCGGATTGCATGAATTCACTGATCCATTGTAACCAAAGAATAGGCAACTTTATTCACCAAGTGTTACCGGACCATAACACGTAGAAAAGTATAAAAATAAATAAGTGATAACAGTAGAAAAGAAAATAACAGTGATAACAAGACAAATAAATACCGGTAAGGCTGACTTTAGCAAAGTTTACAGAAGGCAGAGCTCCATCTCTCCACTACACTCACTGAGTAGGCTGGTCGTCCGATTGTGTGGCCTGAGATGGCATCTGAATCGGTATCGGTCGCTCGGCAGACGTCTCGATCGCCTTCTTAGGGGCCTGAAACTACTCTAGTTACACTGATAATGGCAGTTATTTGCGTTCCTGTTCTTTGGTCGTTTTAGTCATTATCGACATTTTGTGCCTGTAACGAAATATGTAAACTGAAGCAATCCCCAACTTGGGCTTCACCTCACCAAAATCGGCAGCGGTTCCCCGAATCGGTAAGCTCCACCCGGAACTAGCTAACATTAGCAAGATCAGCGGGCGAGGGTTCTGTCCTCCAAACCAGTTTAGGAAACGCGTTTAATTCAAGGCCAGAAACCGCCATTTTATACAGTTCACTCGGATAGGGTTTCACAGCTGAATTGAGCAAAGACATCTAGAGACAACTGTAAATCTCGACAGCTGCGTAACCGGCATAAGACTAATGGACCCAAGGCCATTTCATTTCGGCTAAATCAAATGGTAGAGTAAGGTGGTACCTGGATGGTAATGATGCCCTCAGCACTGAGATGAGAGGTGATGGTGGAGGGGTCGATCTCTTTGGGAATGGTGTACTTGCGAGTGAACTGACGGGACACGAAACCGTGCTCATCCATCTTTTCTTCGTGTTTCCCCGATACCACCAGAAAGTGGTCCACTGTCTTCACCTATAGACACAACACAATACAAAACAAAGTTAAAACTCGTAGTAATTTTAATCCATACAGAACAAGCAAAAAATGAGAAAAGGACTTCTCAAAACCTACGTTGTCTAGGGTAAAATTTGCTCAACAAATTATTTAAAAGACAAATCGGAGGACGTACGTTCAAAAGTGACTTACACTTGCGGTAGAAGCAATGCAAAGTAACGTACCGTCAGTTCCTCGGGCTTGAAGTGGCTGACATCCAAGTTGACCGAGAACTTGTTCTTGTCACTGACCACCTCACTCATCCCTCCAGAGGCGCCCTCACCTCGGGCAACGCGGCGCGGTCGCATCCAGTAGGGAACCCCGTAGGAACCACGAGGAATCATCGCCATGGCCTCTTGGAACAGCGGATCGTCTTCGAATACACCCGAGCCAAAGTGCTATAAGAGTAGGCTAGAATTTACGTAAAAATAGCATTCTCCTTCACAACCAACCTTCCGTTTTTAAATTGAAGCTCAGACTCACAGGGTTCGTACAGACGGATCCGTAATTTCCAAATTCTGACTATTTCATTTGTCGAAACAGTAGTGTCTGACAAAGTTACAGGAAAACTGTCATGTTTTTGGCTCGCAGCGGCTCTGCAAAATTTTCCATTCAGGTAAGCTGAATGGAAAAGTTGTTTGTTTCTACCGGTGCGGGGTGAGAAACTTTTGAAAAATTCCTTCAAGGTCGCATTCAAAAAGGCGTTCTGAATGAAAGCATAAAATCAACAGTTTTGCAAGCACTTTTTATGCACTTTCCTTGACCATTTCTAATTCCCTGACTTTTCTGACTTGTACGAACCCTGACTTAAGCGTACGGTTAGGCTAAAGGTTAAAGTTTTTTACATACCTGGTTGAAGATGCGATTGGGAGTCGGCCAGCTGAACCAATCATCGCCGCGCATGAACGGATGGAAATGGGTGAGAGACATGACTTGCGTCGGGAGCTGAGACAAAAGCAAGAAGTAAATCGGCCGGAATAATAACGAATGGACCAGACTCTGGCTTTTATAGACTAAGTCCCGCCCACAAACTACAAATGCTCCAATCAGCGTGTTCTAAACTACCCAGTCGACCAATCAGAGACCGTCGACGTTGATGGGCGTGTAGATAGAAAGAGAAAAATTTGGGTACAATCATGCAAGAAAGACGCTACTGGAAGGTTAGAAGCCAGTAGGCTTTGATGTGACAGGCGCTAATCCGATTTTTGCATATAACAGAGGACCTAGGCGCGAAATTGAAATAAAGCCCTGTTTTCTCACGGTCGTGTTCTCTACATTGTATCTATGTTTTTGAACGATTGCAACCAAACTTGGTCAGCAATTTATTTCAAAATATACCGGATAGTGCTGAATAGTGTAGTACCCCAAGTAGTGTACACAATTTGGCGCTGTATACCAATTAGTGTACCCGGGTACTCTATTTGGAGATAGGTTTAACGACAATTTCTCCTGAATTTCGTTGAATTATTGTAGCAAAGGGGCCGTCCATAAACGACGTCGTTCCAGAGGGGGAGAGGGATCGGCTGAAGTGCGACGATAGACGACGCACAAGGAGGGGAGGGGGTAGCAAAAAACGACGTCGCTTTTTTCTGAGTTTTTGGGAGCTTTCATTGTATTATTTTCAGTTTCAGTACATTCTGGCAAAGGTTTCTACATACAGAAAAGCTTCCCAGAGTAGTTGTAGGGATTTATTCTATTGATTGCGCAGCATGCTAACAAGAAAACATGACAGTACTGTATGTACTGCACTTTTATCGGGGGGATAAACCGAAAACTGCGTCGCCTTAGGTGGAGGGGTCCCCAATAAACGACGCAAGGCGATTTTGGGGGAGGGAGGGGGGTCCGAAAAATCGGGATTTTGGAACGACGTCGTTTATAGACGGCCCAAAGAGTAAAGAAAAACGCTGCAATACTGCCGTTTTCTGAAATCTAAACCAGATGCTTCACACAATTCAGCTTAAACTAAAGTTTATCTGGTAGTTATTCAAGTTTGCATTGCTAAAATTCGGTTTCTAGTGCGCTGCTGCTGATCAAATTTAAGTAGAAAACTCTCCTTACGATCAAAAAAGCTTGAAATCAACGCTGTATGTGCATGTTTTGAATTTGGCGCTGCTCTAGCGTAGAATCGCGCTACCTTTTGGGAAGATTTCGTTTTGTGTAAAGTATAAATAAGCGCTTGGGCGCCTATTACGTTTATTATACGTGCGTACTCCTATATTGTAAACATTAGCGAACAGACAAACAGGTACGTAACAAACTGTTTTCGTTCTGCTTGCAAACATAAAACTAATAATAGACCGCATTCTGAATTTGTTTGAAAAAGTTTCAATGCTTGAATGTTTACGGCTAAAATAACGCGTTGTACGATTATGTATTGAACGTAGGCTGACAAATAATTCAACCTATACTCAGGTCATCGGCATACACATACACATAGACATTCTGAATATACAATAGCAAACACCGTAGTACACCGAAGTGATATTGGCACTTTTTAACTGAAAGGCAAATTGCCAACCGGTTAATGCGTAAATACCAACCCGGTGGCACTTTCCCAGTCTGCCGAAGTCTAAATAATTGAGTGCAGCCATTTAAAAGGTGCAAGTGCCACGCCACCGGGGTGGCAAAGTATCAATCAGCGGCATGCTTGCAGCTTACCTACCTAAAATCGTACAGCGACCAAGCACTGTAGTAACCTTGGTCAGGAAACTTTTCCCGAACATCAATCGACTGCAAGAACAGTGAATATGTATACGTTACAGTAACTAATGTACCGTGTCGCGGATTTAGTATTTTTTGTACGAAAGCCTAAGCTTAAGCCTAACTAAGCCGAAGATAAGAAATGACCGAAGTAGGATTATTTTAAAAATAAAGTCACCCGGGATACGGTAAATACAGTAACCTATATTTACAGTTTTTATAGTATTTTGATGCTCAGGAAACGTTTCCACACTGAGGATACGGTGCTTGTTACGAGTAAACTGCAAGAACGCTCAATATCGGCCTTTAGATACATAGATCCCTCCCTCAACCAGAGTTTTGATTAAGGTGGATACTCGTGTAGAAAAAACCGCCAGACGACTTTTCTGTAGACAAACTGTCGCTCCTGTGTAGATAAAAATTTTCTGTTCAACAGACATTTTTTGCGAGCTTTTTCAAATTTTTCCGCCGGTTTGGCGCTCTCCTGCATGCATTGTTGCTAAGTATGAACAAAGAACGCCTGACGCCCACCCCAACGTTCGACTAAATTTACTCAGAACAAAACCTGTCATGTTCTCGTTTGTTGTCTTGTCTTGTGGAGAGCGTTAAAAAGGCGGAGGAGCATCTAAACCTAAAAAGTGCCCGACAGGCTGACGTAATTTGTGCAGGACTGTCATAATAAATTTTCGTCATACAATATGTGTCTATTTATATAGTGTTAGCAGTTTGCTGAATTTAGTAAGGTATAATAGGTAGTTGAGATGAGCGCATCAGCAGAAGACAAAAGTGCATTGACGGAGGGCATGGTGAACGGGGTGTCTGAGGAGGGAAAGCCGAAATCGAAGGCCCAGCTGAAGAAGGAGGCGGCCAGGGCAGCTAAACAAGCCAAATTCGAGGCGAAGAAAGAGAAACTGGAACTGGAAAAGAAAGAGCAGTCTAGCAAGGTGACTCACTTTTTTTACCAAAAGCTTTCTATGTAACTGTAGCTTTTAACCTTGGCTCACTGTCTGACTGTGGGAAGAAAATCGGTTTTAGAAGGCTCCTGCAGGTGGAAAGAAAGAAAAGAAAGGCAAAGAAGTTGTAGAATACGAAGCCGACACGAAACCGGGCGAGAAGAAAGGTGAGAGAGATCGTTCTGATGGCCCATCGGTCCTGTTCTGGTCGTCAGTCAGTTTCGCTGATATTTTGACACAACAAGTTCAGAATTTTTACTCCCAAAGTTTTGGCTAAGTCTATCACTTCAGCCACTAGTTGTGCACTTACATGTGTCAGCTGTCAGTTGGCTTCACGTCACAAGGGATGACATAGACGTGAATGTGCATGAATGACTGGTGGTTGATGTGGCAGACTGGGCGAAAATTTTGAGAGTAACAATTCTGATGTTGTGTGCGTGTTGTGTTAAAACTTCAGCCAAATTGGTTGAGCAACACAGAGGTTACAGTAAGACCAAGCCGGCAATAGACAAATGGGCCATCCTGTCTTATTACAGTCAGGCACTTAAGGCCGTTTATGGTACCGTCACCACCAGACATGGGCTAGCATTTCGGCTGAGGGGGGTAGAATTTTCAATTCCTGAGCGGGGGCTGAGGGGGGGTAGGAGCGCCTGAGGGGGGGCTGAGGGGGTGGTAAGCCAAAAAGTCCGATTTTTGGCTAAGATCAAGGTTTTTTGGCTTATTTTTCATTAAAATAAGCTAAAATAAGCTATTCTGAGCTCATTTACACCTAATCCAGGCATATTTTTATCATAATTTTGTATACAAAATTCTTCCAAAAAATTCCTGAGGGGGGGGGTAGCGGCCGGCTGAGGGGGGGGGGGGGTTGGTCAGTGCCTGTGGGGGGGCCCACCCCCCCCGCGGCCCCCCTTTGCCCATGTCTGGTCACCACCATATATGGTACCCCCGCGTTCGCGGACTGTGGTGGTACTATATGGTACGAAATCTAAACAGAGTGGTACCGTAATATATGGTACCGGTGCCAATGCGAAGGCAGGGGTACCATATATAGTGCCGGCATCTTGTATGGTACCACCACAGGCCCAAAACGTGGGGTACCAGATGGTAATATGGTGCCACTAGCAGACATGGGCAAAGGGGGGGGGGCTGAGGGGGGGTTAGCCCCCCCCCTCAGGCTCTGACCTACCCCCATCAGCCGGCCGCTACCCCCCCTCAGGAATTTTTTGGAACAATTTTGTATAGAAAATTATGATAAAAAATATGCCTGGATTAGGTGTAAATGACCTCAGAATAGCTTATTTTAATGAAAAATAAGCCAAAAAACCTTGATTTTAGCCAAAAATCGGACTTTTTGGCTTACCACCCCCTCAGCCCCCCCTCAGGCGCTCCTACCCCCCCCACAGCCCCCCCCGCAGGAAATGAAAATTCTACACCCCCTCAGCCGAAATGCTAGCCCATGTCTGGCCACTAGTCTAGATACCATACCATAAAGGGCGTTAAGTGCCAGACTGTATTATTATTATGGTAATAGACATACATGTAACAGGTCATCCGCCGATGGGGGGAGGGGGGTTGGGGGGGTCTGGCGCCGGCCGGGGGGGGGTCTGAGCCACAATTTTGGGGGAGGGGGGGGGGGGTGGGTACTAAAAACGCTCAAAAATCGCTAATTTGGGCTGGAATACAGCTAAAAAGTGCTGTTTGGCAGGCGTTTTGGGCATTGTTTGTGTGTGAACCTGTAAAAATTTGAAAAAATTGGCTCGAAATTTTACTTGCCAGAAGAATCGGGGGGGGGGTCGGTGAAATCGTCTCGGGGGGGGGGGGGGGGGGGGGGGGGGTCCCCCATCTGGGGGAGTCTGGTCTAAGTCGGGTGGGGGGGGCAGACCCCCAGACCCCCCTGTTACATGTATGGTAATTGAATTAGCTATTGTTTGCTGACTAAATTTCAGATGTGTCTGGTGACATGCCTTCGGCTTATAGTCCTCGTTATGTAGAAGCTGCCTGGTATCCGTGGTGGGAAAACAGTGGCTTCTTCAAACCCGAATACGGCGTAGGTTTTGGTTCTCAGATTTGGTCTAGGCTTAGGACCACGTCACGTTACGTCAGATATGGGAATCCCCTTTTCCGAAAGTTTCTTGCAATAAAATTTTGCACGAAAATATTCCAAACTCGAACTGTTCGGTCTAACTGCGCCTTAACTCAGATAGTATTTGATGGCTTGAATTAGTCTTAACCGACGTGCTAGGTAAGCTGCGGTATTACAGCCAGGCACTTACGCCGTTTATGGTACCGGCACTATATATGGTGTCGGTAGCATAAACGGCGTTAAGTGCGTGACTGTATTATTTCAGTTTTGTTCAAACCTAAACGACGCTGCCAGTTTAGGGCCGAGATGTGAGCAAGCAGAACCCAAAAGGCCATTTCACTATGGTCATACCGCCTCCTAACGTAACCGGTACCTTGCATTTGGGTCACGCACTGGCCAGCAGCGTTGAGGACGCAATCACTAGATGGTTAGCTTATTTACTTATGTGACGGTTTATGGCTCCCCGGGACCGGAACCCCTCTTGAGACCTTTTCCACCCCTCCTATGATTTTTCTGTGACTCAATTTTTTGGGTCGAGTTTTTGCAATTGTTTATAATATGTATTTTCAAACGCGAAAACTGTTAAAAATTGCTAAATTCACGTTTTTTCAGCGAGTTTTGTACTTTCCCGGCAGGGTTTTCTAAAATTTGTCAGGGGAAAGTCAGGCGGTTTTGGGTCTTCTCAGGGGTAGTTTGGGGCGTCAACATAAAGATATACATTCACTAAGGAATAGGAGTAGCTGGAGTAGGAATAGGAATGGTGCCAATTAATTTAGTCAATATCATTGCGTGGGAGAAATCTGACTTTTCCAAATGTCCTCTTCAAACTACTAAAACGGTTACTTCTATCTCTATGCACAGAATGCTTTTCAAACTCGGTTTTAAAGCTAATTTTCAAATTTGTCTCGCCCTGTTTGGGCGGTGCGCGTGTACATGCACTAACACCAGTTTAGAAAGTTTACATAGTTGGGAAGAATGTCAGGGAATTTTGTATGGTCATAGCGGCTCCGAGGTCCGTCGACCGGTAAGCCTACCAAACAGTAACCGATTTAGGCACCGAATGAAAGGCCGTACAGTGTTGTGGAATCCGGGCTGCGACCACGCCGGAATCGCTACACAGGTGGTGGTGGAGAAGAAACTGAAGAGAGAGCAGAACCTCTCCCGACACGACCTGGGCCGGGAGAAGTTTGTGGAGCAAGTGTGGAAGTGGAAAGACGAGTCAGTCGTCTTATCTATCTCCTTAGAACATCTCTCTATGCGCTTTCTATTTTAGTAAGGGCTCGTATATTTACGAGCAGCTCAAAGTTATTGGCAGTAGTGTTGATTGGGACAGAGCTTGCTTTACAATGGACCCTGTAAGTTGTTTCGGTTAGCTCTACCGTTTTACATCTAATACAGTCAAGTGGTTAACGCCGTTTATGGTACCTGCACCATGTATGGTACCAGTACCATAAACGGCGTTAAATGTCTCACTCACTGTATTATGTGGTATACCCCTACCTTGGTACTGGTACCTATGCTGGTAGTACCACTATGGTACTACTCCCTTGAGATTTCGTGCCCTATGGTAGTGGTACCGGTACCACTACATTCCCCGAACATGGGTTACTATGTCGTTCCGGTGCCATTAAGTGCCCGACTGTAATACGTAGTTATACCTATAATTTTATTCTATTTTCTTTTTTCTTCTAATTAATTTCTTCCTTTTTTATTCCTTTCTACATTACATTGTTGTGGTATTTTCAGAAAATGTGTCGAGCAGTGGTGGAAGCGTTCTGTCGGTTGCATGAGCAAGGTCTGATTTACCGTAGCACTCGCTTGGTCAACTGGTCCTGTGCTTTGCGTTCGGCCATCTCCGATATTGAGGTGCCTACTTGTACCCAGATATTTCCGGCCCGTTTTATAGGTCTACGCTAACTTGGCAAATCGTACCCACCCCTCCAGATTTTAACGGCCCATGTTGTATTGAAAAAAACCATCGTTTTGCTGTAAGTATTTCGTGATAGAATTGAATAAGTTACCAAAAATAGGTCAGAAATTGCATTCTAGCAGCAATCTGAGTGGGCGCAATAATTTTTGGGAAGTGGCTACGGATTGGGTTTGGCCGTAGTTGGTGAATGCAGACCCTCATTTCAGTTGTAAATGATCGATGCCATTAAAGCGATGCTTCCAGTTTGAGTGGTGTGATGTGTAGTTTAGGTGGACAAAAAGGAATTAACAGGTAGAACGCTGCTGAATGTGCCGGGACACAACGAAAAAGTCGAATTCGGAGTGCTGATTCTGTTCGCTTACCCAGTAGATGGAACAGGTGACACTATTCATTTGCTCTCTGTCTGTCTGTCCATCCAATATTAAATAAGCGGTTGTTTGAGACGAGGAAGTGACTGTGGCGACAACGCGAGTGGAGACAATGTTGGGAGACACAGCCATAGCCGTTCATCCGGACGACGACCGGTTTCAGCATCTGCTTGGAAAAGTCTGCAAACACCCGTTTATCGACCGCGACCTCCCAATCATCGCCGACGATTTCGTTGACCGCGAGTTCGGAACAGGTACTGCTTCTTCGTGTCGAGTCGACTGCTGTATTATTTTTTGCCAGCCACTTAAGGCTGATTACTCTGGCATCCGATTTACCGGTTGCAGTAAGAAAGAACCTAGTCGTCTCTCTCTGCCACAAATTTTGGTTCAGCTCTCCGCGACCTGCCCTTTCTGTGACCACCCGTAGCATGTATCGCGGTTTAGAGTACTAAAAATCGCTCACAATTGGCATTCTGGGCTAAAAATCACTAAATAGATGGACGTTTGCAATGTTTATGTCTGAAATTGTAGAAACAAATTGACTGAAAAATTCCAAGAAAAATCGAGGGGTCTAGACATACAATGGAGGGACGTGGCTTTTCGGCGGGGGTCTGTTATGTCGACTTCCAGTATGGTTAAGATTTGTAGGCGCTGTCAAGATCACCCCTGCTCACGACCACAACGACTACGAAGTGGGCAAGCGACACAACTTGCCGTTCGAGACTTGCATCGGAGATGACGGGCTCATCACGCAGCAGTACCGGCAGTTTGCGGTGCGCCCTTTAGTTTTTCTTTCTTCCCTCTCTGATTTGTGGCTGTCTCAAAAAGTGGACACATTTCCTTTTGCTGCAGTTTCCTCAAATTTGACCAAATTGGGCTGAAATTTAAAACATATTATTTTCCCTATTTTAGCCAATTTGGCCAAATTTTGCGGAAATGGCAGCAAAAGGAAATGTGTCAAGTATTTGTGTTTAGGGAATGAAGCGATTCGACGCCCGAAAGGCCGTTTTGCAAGCTCTAAAAGACAAGGGTCTCTATAGAGAGTGCAAGGAGAATCCCATGATCGTTCCAATCTGCAGGTGAGGCTCGCTAGGCCAATCCCCAATCAATTTATTGATTTATTTCGCTCGCAGTCGCTCCAAAGACGTCATAGAGCCGATTCTCAAAGCGCAGTGGTACGTGCGTTGCGATGAAATGGCGGCCCGGGCAATCGAAGTGGTCAGTAGCGGTCAACTGAAAATAATTCCCGATATGCACATAAAAACATGGAACCACTGGATGGAAAATATTCGGTGTTAACCAACTTGTTACGTAATATGTTAATTTTCGAGCTGCAGTGATTGGTGCATTTCGCGGCAACTGTGGTGGGGCCACCGAATCCCCGCCTACTTTATTACTGTAGACGACCCAACCGTACCGGAAGGCAAGGTAAGAAGCGCTCGCGCGGTGTAGTAGCATGCTACCCCCTAGCTAGAAAGGCCACCCCCTCGGCCCCCTGAGACAGTTTAGGGACCTCGACCCAAAAATACAGGTGCTAGTTGCTTAGAAATAACTATTTTTAGCTTAAAATTCTCTTGAAAAGCCTTTGGAAACGAATTTGCCGTTTCCGCTGCTGATATTTAAGAGGAATCTGTGTTTTCGGAAGCCTTTTTTATCGTTTTTGTTTGGCTTTAGCTCCAAAACGATATTTGGCTGCTTAATTAGTGATTTTTAGCCTCCTTACTGAAAAACACGTGCTAAAACACATTATTTCCATGCGTTTTGGAGCTGTTTGAATTTTTGCACCCCCTCTGGGCGAAACTCCCTCGACCCCCCAACTGATGGAAGCCCCTCCCCTGATCACACACCGTCCCTGACCTGTTACATGTATATGTGGGAGTAATATGCAAATTTTTAAGCAATCAGACAACGATTATTGGGCGGTGGGACGGACGGAAGAGGAGGCGTTGGAAAAGGCAGCTAAGAAATTCAACGTTCCAAAAGAAAAGATTGGCTTGCAGAAGGGTAACGGCTCTGTAGCCAACTCTGTTCGCTTTTCTTGTTTACCTGTTTGGTGTGGATTGTTGAGCAGTAAACTGAACTGGGTCTGTCCGTGTCCATGCAGTGGCTGTGAGTAAAACTAATCAATAGTGCGCTGATCAGGTTGGCCCGGCGTGCTATAGATCAATTTGCTTCAACGCCACAGTATGGCTGACCGAGCTTGTACGACAGACGCTAATGTGCACCGCTATATGCAAATTTTAGACGGAGACGTGCTGGACACGTGGTTCTCATCGGCGTTGTTTCCCTTTTCCATTTTCTCGTGGCCGGATGGTACGCAGGACTTGGAAGCGTTCTACCCGGGCACCCTTTTGGAGACCGGACATGACATTCTTTTCTTCTGGGTGGCTAGAATGGTCTTCTTTGGCCAGCAGTTAACAGGACGATTGCCTTTTAAGGAGGTACTTAGCGCTTGATTAGTTACCATGCAGGAACAGGTCGTTCGCCGATTGGGGAGGGGGACTGGCGCTGGATTGGGAAGTCTGATGAGACCAAATTATATAGGGGGTTGGTTGGGTACTAAGAGACGCTCAGAAACAGCAAAAAATCGCAATTTTGGCCTAAAATCGTCGAAAATGGCTAATTTGGGCTCAAATACGTACAGCTAAAAAGTGCTGACTTTAACTTGAAAGTTACAGGCGATGACTTTAACAATTTTTTGTGTCTGAGACTAAAAAAATCGAAAAGTCTGGCCAGAAACATCGGAAAAGGGGCGGAGGACGTACGTAAGAATCGTGGCTCGGGGCCATCCTAATCCGGTGCGGGGCAGATCCCCAGACCCCATTGTTGCATGTATGCCTGGAAAACACCTCAATAGACTCAAAACCAGTTCGCACTCTACTAAGAATTACAAAAGAATAATACATTCGCGTTATTTAACAGTAATCGCCTATTAGGCATTCTTTCTTAGCAATTTTCCCTAGACTCCCTATTACATGTACAGTGTGTTAGATACCATACCTTCAGAACAGTTCTTGTTGGCAAAGATTGTTCTGTTTACAAAGATGCTAGAGATTTGTGTACTGTTAGGTGTACCTACACGCCATGGTGCGAGACGCGCACGGTCGGAAGATGAGCAAATCGCTGGGCAATATAGTGGATCCAGTGGACGTGATTCACGGCGTCTCTTTAGCAGACCTACAGAAACAACTGGAAAATAGCAACTTGGAGCCTAAGTACGATCTTTATTTGTTAATCTTTGTTCAAAATTTTAGCCAAATCGATAAAGAATTAACTGAGAACCAATAGCTTACATAAAGGGTGTTGGTGCGATACGCCGACCGGTGCGATACGGCGACTACTTAGAAAGGTGCGATACGCCGACTAAGGGGTGCGAAACGCCGACTCAATAAACCCCGCCTACAATTAGGTGCGTTACGCCGACTAAAGAGGTGCGAAACGCCGACTGCCCAATGACACACAGTTTAATACATACGTACTGGTGTCGAAGGCTGCTGTGCCACCCTTCGGCATGGTTGTCTGTGCGCGGGCCAGTGTTTTCGAATTGATTCGCGAGATTAATCGTGTCATCATTGCGCAACCATTGCCGCTCGACGTACTGCCGGAAGTTGTAAAGGTTAGCATTCAGCGCTTGCCGCATTCTGTGCTCAGGATGCCCCGGCTGTACAGCTGCTACTAGCGGCAGCACTCGCAGAAAACCGTTCCAGAACGGCCGCACAATGTGGGCGGGCAACATCGTAACTGACATAACTCGTCTGACCCACTCTCGAATTGGTGCGAATTCCGGCAAGTTGAACGGGGCACGCTGACAGTAGGCCTGAACTGTTTTATGCATTAATGCTCTTACACATTTAATGACTTTATACCTGCACCAAGCCATTTTTCTGAACATGAGCGAACATCCTTTTCGAAAAATGGAACTGGCAACCAATGACTCGTGACTGAGGGAAAGTCGCAATCCAGGCATTAATTGCTGCTGTTTCGAAGTCAAAGTGCGCCCAACGATTGGCAAATGGCTCTTGACCTGGAATGTTTATGAACATGAAAAATATAATGAAAAAAATGTTTATGACCTGGAAAAAGTCGAAGCAGAGCTCGTCGTATTTGCAGGAACAGATGCCGGTAAGTTTGTTCTTCTTTGTTTGGTAGAAGCACCACTACTAAAGGTGCCGACTCTGAGCCATGGATGTTGCTGATGAAACCGTGCAGCGACCATAACTGAGCAAAACCGCGAGGGCAGTACCTGTACTGGGACACAGAGGTATGAAACCTACATAAGACAAAATGCATTAGCACTTACGAAAACGTTCCATCTCCTATGACATGCTGAGATTCACCAAGCACCCGGAGATCACTCTCGCAAGCAAACGCGATCATCGGACCAGCAGGAACATAGTCATCATTGCCGACTCTGCCGGGATTTGGCCACTGGTAAAGAATGTACGAAACTGCTCTCTCTGCAGGCTCTTGAGACGTCTGAAGTGTTCGTTTTAGTTCCTCCGGTATGTTTTCAACCCCATTAAACTTGGGAAACCGAGCCAGGCGTGAGCGATAAAGATTTGGCTTGATTGAGCGGTACGGCTGAATAGTATTTCTCACGTCATGTCGGAACTAAACTGATTATGTAAGCAGCAAAAATTTAAAATATATTACGGAAACCCACCTCTGCCGTTTCCTCAGGAAGGCGTCTGGCAATGTTGCGACTGGAACAGGCTGCTTGATACGCCCGTAAGGGCCTCTGTGATCCGCTTTTCACTTCTGCTCTAATACTGCGTCTCACCTCAGTAGCTTCAAATTCGACCTTTGTTTCTCCCTCACAAAAATGCGGATGCACCGGCTGATCCGGGTTACTTGCCAGCTGCCCTTCTCTAACGGTAATGGACGGCAGCTTAAAAACAAATGTAATTAAAATGAAAATGCGACAAATGTTAAAGTGCAACTTACACTTTGACCTCTTCCCTCTCTATCCCTTATTTGGCGACAGTTACTGCATACCCAATACTCGGTTCCATCGTGTTTCCTGCTTCGCCGTTGCCACCGGTAGACTCTCCCAGGATGGAGATCGCTATCTGTTGCAATACAGTTTGCATCCTTTTTACTTTTACCATACCGCACAGGGCCGAAGTGCGCCATCGCGTGTAACGTACTATGTGCACTGGCAGTTATGGGTTTACTGACAGTTACTGATTTCAGAGCTAATGTTAGTGGTATGCAAATTTACAAGGCATATCTTGTTTTACTCAGATATTGGCGTGTGCCACAATAGTGAAGCATTCAAAACTGGCGCCCTCCTACTGTACTGGCAGTCGGCGTATCGCACCTGCAGTCGCCGTATCGCACCTGTCAATCAAGTCGGCGTTTCGCACCTCTCTGGTCGGCGTATCGCACCGGTCGGCGTATCGCACCTCTCCATGGGCAATTAAGTCGGCGTATCGCACCTGAATCTACATAAAGTTCGAAAAAACGGCACTTTTTGTTTTGAACTGTTTGTTTAACTCGTACCAGCCAAAGCCAAAGCGATCAGTTTCAGCGAGTTGGCCAAAGCGCGCGACGGTCAGAAGCGCGATTATCCGCAGGGAATTCCGGAGTGCGGCACCGATGCGTTGCGATTCGCTCTTTGTTCGTACACTGCGCAGGGGCGCGACATCAACTTGGACGTGCTGCGCGTGCAGGGCTACCGCAATTTCTGCAACAAAATCTGGCAGGCCAGTCGGTTCACGCTGATGCAGCTGGGCGACCAATTCCGACCCTCCCACACTTTCGAGGTAACTTTTAATAGTAATTACTGCCACACAAAGCAAATAATACAGTCAGGCACTTAACGCCGTTTATGGTACCGACAGCATATAAGGCACCGGTACCATGTGGTACCGATACCGAGGCTAATGACACCATATGTAGGGGACGACCGGAACCGGATTTTTGGGTCCGATCGGAATCGGAATCGGAACTCAAGTACAGTTCCGAATCGGAATTTTTCGGAATCGGAACTTTTTTGAAAATCGGCTTAAAATTTTGGAATAACCTGTTTTCGGCAAAGAAACAGTGTTTACGCAACCATGCTTTACAATTCCATACAAACATCCAGTACAAATCACCATGTCAAATGATAACAATGCATTAAAATCGCCAACCATCAATATGTAAAATTCAAAGCGCCTAAATTATACTTTAAAAACAACAATTTTTCAACGTTTTCAGTAGAGTGCGAATTGGGTAGTGGGTGTATTGGTGGTGTTTTCCAGTTTGGTATTGGGTTTTTTATGCCCCAATGCCCAATACTAATTAGGACCTACTAAAATCGCTGTTGAACTGAAAAACTGACCTGAAAAAATCGAACAGATTGACCGATGATTACAGTAGGTATAGAAAACCGTTTTTGCGTTAATAAACTAAAGGTTAAGAATGTCTTATACTGTCCGCTTTTCTAATTAGTGTCTCCGTTCTTATCTAAGATAAACGTTTGTAATTCAATTGAAATTTGTCATTTTAGTGATACAGAATGTATTACCAGGGGTGCGGTCTGGTACAGCCCTTTCCGGTGGAGTAAGAAGAAAAAATCTGCCGAAAATAAGAAACACTGTAATACAGTACAGTAGATCATGTACGGACTAAAACTGTTAATTTTTGCTTATTTTACCCTCCAGAAGGCTTCCAAATCTTTCTTAAAGGCTAATTTTTCAAAATATCTCACCCTAAATGGACAATGGCCCACCAAGCCTCTTCGAAATTTTAATCCCTGTGAAAGAAATCCTGTGTGCACAACTGGAATGTACCTTTTCACTGAAATGCAATTTTTGGCTCAGTTACGCAAGTATTGGGTATTGGGGTCTCAGATATTGGGTATTGGGTCTTTCAGGTATTGTTCGCACTCTATTTTTCAGGCTTCAAGTGACTTCTGTCGCCTTCCAAAATGTGTTTTGCCACTTTAAACGTCCGTTCACTGGCTTTGATCAAAATCTTTGAGGCGTTTGAAGACTGCCGAGTTCTTCAGACTCAGGTGCTTCCACAATGGAGTAGTGCTAACTTTTATTTTTTACTTAGTCGGATTACAGTAGGTTATGGATTACTAAACTATGGCAATTCGGTTTCTTCGAGCCGTTCGAGCCGTTCGCACCGGCAGGTAACGCAGTGGGCGCTGAATTTTGTGCAATTGGCAGAACGTTTTCAGGATGTGATTTTCTTCAATATGCTTTGTGCTTTCACTTACATCTCTTCTGGCCAACTCCGAATCGCCATGCCGAAACACTATCCCGAGAATCGGCCGATTCAGTTGTGGAAATTAATTAAACTGTGGATTTTCCCTCAGATTGCAACGATTTCAACTCCTCAAGCTGTGATACTTGTTCAATGTGCTTTGTACTTTCACTCACATCTCTTCTGGCCAACTCCGAATCGCCATGCTGAAATACTATCCCGAGAATCGGCCGATTCAGTTTGGAAATCAATTAAACTGTCGATTTTCCCTCAAATTGCACCGATTTCAACTCTTCAAGCTATGATACTTGTTCAATGTGCTTTGTGCTTTCACTCACATCTCTTCTGGCCAACTCCGAATCGCCATGCCGAAATACTATCCCGAGAATCGGCCGATTCACTTGTGGAAATCAATTAAATTGACAATTTCTCTCAGATTGCAACGATTTCAACTCTTCAAGCTGTCAATGTCCTATGTGCTTTCACTCACATTTCTTCTGGCCAACTCCGAATCGCCATGCCGAAATACTATCCCGAGAATCGGCCGATTCAGTTTGGAAATCAATTAAACTGTCGATTTTCCCTCAAATTGCACCGATTTCAACTCTTCAAGCTATGATACTTGTTCAATGTGCTTTGTGCTTTCACTCACATCTCTTCTGGCCAACTCCGAATCGCCATACCGAAATATTATCCCGAGAATCGGCTGATTCAGTTGTGAAATTAATGACACTAACGATTTTCCTTCAGATTGCAACGATGAATGATTGTAGCTCTTGTAGCTGCGTACTTCTTCGATACGCCCTGAGCAGCACTCATATATGTTCTGGCCAACTCCGATTCGCTAAGCCGAAGTATCATCCCGAGAATCGGCCGATTCGGTTGTGGAAATTTAAAACTGATGACTTCAGATTGCCCATATTCCTCGATACACTCTCTCTGCCCTGTATTTTGCGGTTTACCAGCTTAGTTTACCCCCTAAAATACAGTATGTACCCCTAAAATCTGTACCCCCAAAATTTGTATACCCAAAATGGTTTCTCTCCCTGAATTTTTTGCGCGCTGTATTATTCAGGATGCTTTATTTGCCCCCTCCCCAAATTTGCCCCCTTAAATTTCTTACCCCCCCCCCCATTTTTTAGTCCGAAGTGTTTTGCTCTCTGTATACTTTGTACATGCAACAGGGGGTCCGGGGTGTGCCAAAATACAAGGCGCAAAAAATTTTGGACCAAAAATATGGGGGTAAGAATTTTTGGGGGTACAAATTTTAAAGGGGTATATTTTGGGGGCAAAGCAAGCACGCGGTACATGGTGCAAAAGGCATCCTGAAACATACAGGGCGGAAGTATTGAAGAAATGGGCAATTTGAAGGAAAATCGTCAGTTTCTGCGTTTTCCACAACCGAGTCACGTCTTGGTCATGGGTAGTTTACGCTATCCCGTGTGTCACGGCGGCTCCGGCATCAGTGAGAGAGGTTGTTTGTGGGTTCAAAACCGGTTGAAGCGACTGGAAGTAGCCGACGCAAAACCCAACCCAGGCCGCCGAAAGCCAGTGACGGCTAGTAGGTATAATGGGAACCGAACCGGCGCTGCCGTTGCACCGAATACCAGGAAGGGGCAGGGTTGTTTGTAGGCAGGGTTGCCCAATTGAAAGGCTCTGAAAACAGTGTGGGCTGTCCTGAACTGTTCGAAAGGACAGTGGAACTAAAAACCAATACGAAACAAACAAAACCGAATCGGCCGATTCTCTCCCAGATGGTGCTCAGTTTAACGAATCGGAGCTGACTGGTACATGTGGTTGGACAGGATGCTCAGGTGTATCGAAGAAGCACCACAGCTGAAATCGTTGCAATCTGAAGGAAAATCGACAGTTTAATTGATTTCCAAACTGAATCGGCCGATTCTCAGGATGGTATTTCGGCATGGCGATTCGGAGTTGGCCAGAAAAGATGTGAGTGAAAGCAAAGCATATAGCACATTGACAGCTTGAAGAGTTGAAATCGTTGCAATCTGAAGGGAAATCGACAATTTAATTGATTTCCTAACTGAATCGGCCGATTCTCGGGATAGTATTTCGGCATGGCGATTCGGAGTTGGCCAGAAGAGATGTGAGTGAAAGCACATAGCACATTGACAGCTTGAAGAGTTGAAATCGTTGCAATCTGAAGAGAAATCGTCAATTTAATTGATTTCCACAAGTGAATCGGCCGATTCTCGGGATAGTATTTCGGCATGGCGATTGGGAGTTGGCCAGAAGAGATGTGAGTGAAAGCAGATAGCACATTGACAGCTTGAAGAGTTGAAATCGTTGCAATCTGAAGAGAAAGCGTCAATTTATTTGATTTCCACAAGTGAATCGGCCGATTCTCGGGATAGTATTTCGGCATGGCGATTCGGAGTTGGCCAGAAGAGATGTGAGTGAAAGCACAAAGCACATTGAACAAGTATCATAGCTTGAAGAGTTGAAATCGGTGCAATTTGAGGGAAAATCGACAGTTTAATTGATTTCCAAACTGAATCGGCCGATTCTCGGGATAGTATTTCGGCATGGCGATTCGCAGTTGGCCAGAAGAGATGTGAGTGAAAGTACAAAGCACATTGAACAAGTATCACAGCTTGAGGAGTTGAAATCGTTGCAATCTGAGGGAAAATCCACAGTTTGATTAATTTCCACAACTGAATCGGCCGATTCTCGGGATAGTGTTTCGGCATGGCGATTCGGAGTTGGCCAGAAGAGATGTGAGTAAAAGCACAAAGCATATTGAAGAAAATCACAGCCTGAAAACGTTCTGCCAATTGCACAAAATTCAGCGCCCACTGCGTTACCTGCCGGTGCGAACGGCTCGAACGGCTCGACGGCTCGAAGAAACCGAATTGCCCTAAACTATGCAGATTGTCGATTGCACAGCAAAGAAGACACGCAATAGTACGCATAGAATTGGTGTTTGATTTCCTAAAAATTTAGCCAAAGTTCCGAAAAATTCCGAGACCTCTGAGTTCGGAATCGGAATCGGAACTGCCAGTTCCGATCGGAATCGGAATCGGAATTCCGGTCGCTCCCTAACCATATGGTACCGATACATTTATTCATCCCTTAGTTAGACTCCTTTGTCCATGTCTGACTGAACAACAAGCTTCCTCCTAAAGCTATCATTGATCGCACTTTGAAGATTTTTTAAAGTCGCAATAGATAATAATAAAACTCTATCATAGCTACCTTTAATAAATTTTCTTCTGTACGCAAAATCGATTAGGTTCTAGTTGACTGGCAGAGAGACGCTGGTGGACTTGTGGATTCTCAGTCGACTCTCATGGGCAGTGCGTCAATGCGAAGAAGCGTTCGTCGGCTACAACTTTCCGCAGGCCACCACCGCCTGCTTCAACTTCTGGCTCTACGAATTGTGCGACGTTTACTTGGTACCGTGTTGGACAGTAATGCAGTCTGTTGATTGTGTGCCTTTGTTCAGGAGTACCTAAAGCCCCGACTGCAGCAGTGCGAGGAGTCTGGCAAAGACACCTGTAGACAAGTGCTCTATACGTGTCTGGACGCAGCACTCAGACTCATCTCGCCTTTTATGCCGTTCCTCAGTGAGGAGCTGTGGCAAAGATTGCCCAGACGCTCGCCGCTCTGCCCGCCCTCCATCTGTGTCGCTGCCTACCCGGAACAGGAGGAGGTATACTAGGCTTCTTGCTACTGTTTGTTGGCACTATCAGTATTATTTGTAGTTTCCCTGGGTGAATGCGCCGCTCGATTCGTTGGTGTCTTCTGTGCTGGATATTATTAAGGCCACTCGATCCATGCGCTCCGATTATGAGCTCACTGCTAAGACCAAAACTGAATGTAAGTAGCTATCCGTCGGCTGTCTGTCGGTCAGTCGGTCGATCAGTCTATCGGCTGTCTGTCAGTCTGCTTGTTTGTTAGTTTGTCTGTCCGTCAGTCACTCTGTCGATCGCTTAGTCAGTCTGTTGTCTGTCTGCCGGTCGGTCAGTCTGTTGTCTATCTGTTGGTAAGTCGGTCAGTTGCCAGTCAGTCTGTTGTGTGTCGGTCGGTCAGTTTGTTGGTCTCTCTGTCTGTCAGTCAGTCTGCCTGTCTGTCTGTCGGTCAGTCAGTATGTCTGTCAGTCGGTCAGTCAATTGGTCGCTCTGTCTGTCAGTATGTCTGTTGTCTGTCTGTCGGTCAGTCTTTCTTTCTGTCTGTCGGTCAGTCTTTCTTTCTGTCTGTCGGTCAGTCTTTCTTTCTGTCGGTCAGTCTTTCTTTCTGTCTGTCGGTCAGTCTTTCTGTCGGTCGGTCTGTCTGTTGGTCAGTCTGTCGGTCAGTCTGTCTGTCTGTCGGTCAGTCTGTCGGTCGGTCAGTCTGTCTGTCGGTCGGTCTATCGGTCAGTCTGTCTGTCAGTTAGTCAGTCAGTCATTTAGTCTATGTTTCTCGCTTTTTCAGTTAGTTGGTGGCTCAGTCTGTCCTGTCCTGTCCTGTCCTGTCTGTTATCTGCCGGTGCGTTGGTCAGTCTGTCGGTCAGTCTGTCAGTTGTCTGTCTGTCGGTCAGCCTGTTGTGTTTTAGTTCAGCTGTGTGTCGGTCGCTCTGTCAGTCCGTCTGACGGTCGGTGTGTTGTTGATTCAGTCTGTGACAGTGATTTCTGCATTACCATCATATCGCATAATGTTTCAGTGTTTATCGAGTGCACAGAGAAAGAGCTATCGAAGCAGCTGCGCGACTTCAACCTGCTCATCCAATGTCTGACCTCGTCCAGTCAGGTGACCGTTTACTCGACCGGCGACGAAAACGGAGCTCCGCCCGGCTGCGCAATCGTGCCGGCCTCTGCCAAGTGCAAGCTTCATCTGCTACTTACGGTATTTTGCCTAATATGGGGCAGATTAATAATAGTGGATCTGATTTAGGGAATAATCGACGTGGCTAAAGAGCTGAGGAAACTAGGAGAGAAGAGAGAGAAAAATGAGGCCAGTCTCACTAAACTGATTGAGGCCATGAAGGCGGAAGAATACGAGACCAAAGTGCCGGAGGAAGTGAGGAATGCAAACGATGAAAAGGTTATTACTCAGTTGTTAACGTTTTGATTAGTAGAATTGAAGCTGTTGATTCGTTCTAGAAAAGTGCTCTAGAAGGCGAAATCGCTCATCTAGACGATGCTATCCAAGCTCTGAGACTATCCGAAGATCAATAGGCGACTGATGGATTTCTAGGTGTCTGTTTTCTATACTCACTCGTTTGTTTGTTGCTGTTATTGTTTTTGCTTTCTTCAACGAAAAACCAAAACTTCTACCTGCTTCACTGTCGGTTGGTTGGGTCTGAAGCTGAATAAATGTGATACTGTTGCCTTATTTGGCTATGTAGCTGTAGGTTAGAATACCTGCTGGTACTGGCTTCTAATCGCTTTGACTCTTCACCTTTTCCGCGAACGCGAACTTTGTTTTGTTCGTCTATTCTCAGAATAGGAGGCATGAAAAATGAAAACATTGTTATTTTGTGATTGTACTCCGTAATTTGTGTTCGTTTTTTAAAAAGGATAGGGCAAGTTCGAGACCCATGTACCTATGAAAATCGGTGGTTTTTGGGTCAATTTTGTGTGCTACAGACAGGCACTTGTACCCCGTTTTGTGGTACTGGGACCATAAGGTACTTAGGGTTCGACCGGAGCCAGATTTTTCGGTCCGATCGGAATCAGAACTGTTCCAAAATCAGCTTAAAATTTGGAATTACCTCTTTATTTCGCATGCGTACCCTTTATAATTTCTTCTCAAATCTGTCTTATCTCAGCAGCAGTAGCATTTGCAGTAAAGTCGCAACAATGAATAACTGTAATGGAAATCAACCACTAAGTTTTGCGGGAAAAGTTTGATTGATTGATCCCTAGTACATTATGGTGCCAGTACGATAAAGCATACATGGGCCGCGGGGGGGTCCGGGGGTTTGCCGACCCCCAAATCACCCCACCCACCCATCTCAAGCCGACTTTTGTTCCTGACCCCACCCACCTAAGTTTCCGCGACCACCCCCAAATTTTCAGATTTTGACTACCCCAACCCATTTTCCGGCCCATGTATGCGATAAAGGCGTTAAGTGCCGACTGTACAGTAGAGGTATTTGGAGAGAGAGTTGCAGTTAGATGGAGGAGTGCTATGACGAACTGGTGGAGTTGTTGTTCTCTAAAAGCTGTCGGCTCACGCAGTCCGATCAGAAGTGCAGTCTGCCTCCGTTAAACCGGTTTTTCCTCCGCGACACTTCAGTCTGCCCCTATCTGGATAAGTTCGCTCAGCTCAAGAAGCGACTCAATCGACAAAAGGCCAAACTCAGTGAACTGGTGCGCTTTTTTACCTACACTCAGCCTTTTTTACATTATACAGCGTGTGCCGAAAAATAACAATCCGGCCGATTTTTTTTGCTGTAGCAACCGTAAATCCCAACCGATTTGAGTGAATCTTTTTTTGAATGAAGGACAGATAAATTCTTGGAAGAGGGATTAAATTTTTATTCTGCTTAGTTCCTGAGATTTTACCTCAAAGTCGAAACAGAGATTTTGGCAATGAACAAAAGCAGTTGTTCTTATTCCGTTCGTTGCACTTCACAATAAAACAGATTCCTACCGCTGAGGGCTAACGAGACTTTACTGAAGCAGTAACCGAGCGTTAAGCCTCTTTACGTTAGCCCTTAGCAGTAGAAATCTGTTTTTGTATGAAGCGCAACGAAATATTAAAAATCGCTCTTGTTTATTATTGCCGAAATTTCTGTTTTGAGTTTGAGGGCAAATATCTCAGGAACTAATCAGTATCTTGATGAAGTTTCACAATCTTTCAAGAATTTATCTGTCCTTCGTTCAAAAAGATTCACTCAAATCGGTTGTGACCTACTGTACATAGAAAAGGTACTGGGTTGTTTTTGGCATATCTTGTAGTAAACTGTACCTAAAGGTTAACCTAAGATTTCCTAACGCCAGTCGTCATGTATCGAACTTTGAAACTTTGAACTATTGGATATGGGAGCAGAAGAAGCCGAACACCCAATAGTTGCTAGTGAGAATAGCGTGCTCGGGATGACAGTGAGTGTGGGTGGTGTTGCAGGACATAAACGCGTGGCACACGCACACGGCCTTTACTAACCCGGCAGGTTCAGTGGTGTGCGAGCTGAAGAAGCAACTGCACCCTGAACTGTGTACCCAAGCTTGGTGTAAATTCTACGAAATACTCACTAACTACCCTGCACTCGTGCCTTCCAGAGGAAAGTTCAGGTCAGTCACTCTTCTCTACGCACTTTCTCTACCTCCGACCAGACATGGGCAAAGGGGGGCTGAGGGGGGTTGGCCCCCTCAGGCTCTGACCTACCCCCCTCAGCCGGCCGCTACCCCCCTCAGGAATTTTTTGGAAGAATTTTGTATACAAAATTATAATAAAAATATGCCTGGATTAGGTGTAAATGAGCTCAGAATAGCTTATTTTAGCATATTTTAATGAAAAATAAGCCGAAAAACCTTGATTTTAGCTAAAAATCGGACTTTTTGGCTTACCACCCCACCCCATCAGCCCCCCCTCAGGCGCTCCTACCCCCCTCAGCCGAAATGCTAGCCCATGTCTGGCTGCGACATGGCATGGTTCAGTTCTTCACCGGCCTGTAATTGTCGGACGAACACATCGTAGCTTAGGTTAGTGGTAACAGCCCATCAAGCTGCGAGATTTCGAGAAATCTTCTTATTGAGAAAGCTCGTTCCGACAAAAGAGCAGCCGTAAGAATCCAATACACATTGGTTTCATAAGTAACAAAAAAAAGCCACCCGATAATAGCTTCTATGTAAAACGAACGCTATGCGTAGTACATGTACGTACATTGTAGTAGCTCATCGATAAAGAGAACTATCAATTTGTTACACAGATGATGCTAATTTATTAAAATCGTCATTTTACACTGAACGCAAAAATTTCGGCTCCAACTCTCCGAAAACCTTAAATTTCGGGGTGTAGCCAAATTATTGCGTAATTAGGGAAGAGAGGTCAGGAAATTATTACGTACGATTATCAGGTCGAGGGGCAAAAGCACCATTACGTCATAGTAGACGGGTCACATCATACATGTGCATGGTCGGTGGCTCAGGGAGGGACGGCCAGGTCTCCGTGCGTAGTTGCCTGGATATAGGTGCAAATTTTCGGTGGGAAATTCAAATTTTGGCGGGAAATTTGAATTTTCACCCAAAATTTTGGTGGGAAATTTGAATTTTGTCCAAAAATTTTTGCTAAAAATACGAAATTTTCGGTTAAAATGCAAAAATTTGCGGTAAAAATCAAATTTTCGACAAAAAATTACCGAAAAACCACTTTTCTGATAGAAACATTGCCAAAAAATCGAAATTTTCCAGGAAAATTTGAAAAAATCTCGGGTTTGGTGCGTAGTTGCCTGGAGGAAGGGTGCGTAGTTGCGTAGTTGCCAAAATTGATTTCTATGGCTTAAAAACGCATCTGGAGGCTTTCTAGCAGCCTCTAGCAACGTTTGGTAGATTTTAATTTTCGTCCCCCCCTGTCCCCCCCTGGGCACCCCCCATGCACATGTATGGGTCACATGCGAAGCAATCAGAATGGACCGAGACGGACTCGAACCGGCACCTAGGGTAGGGGTACCATATATGGCATGAAAACTGAAGAGAGAAGTACCATGTACAGTATGGTACCGGTACCTTATATGGTACCACCACAGGCCCCGAACGTGGTGATACCATGCATGGTATCGGTACCATATATTGTGACGGTACCATAAATGGTGCCGGTACCATGTATGGTACCACTACCCTAGGTACCGGCACCATATACTGTTTATGCATAAACGGCGTTAAGTGCCTGAGTGTTTTAGATCAATCCATTTGTGCGAGGCTCCAGGCGCTTTCATCTCAGCTCTCAACCACTACATAACAAGCAAGGAGCTGTGGCTGCAATGGCAGTGGCTGGCCGCCACCCTCAACCCCTACTTCGAGTCGAACCGGTCAGAGCTGATGATAGCCGACGACCGACTCATCTTCTACGCCTTTGACCACTGGCTCTTTGGCTCCGACAACACCGGGGACCTCACCAAGCTCAGCAATCTCTATGACCTCTTGGCCCGCAAAGGAGATGGCTTTCATCTGGTCACTGCCGATGGCAGCTTCGACTGTCAGGTACTTTTTAGTGCTTACATATAACAGGTCCAGGCCGATTTCTGATGTAGTTTTTGGGTGAGGGCGGGCTCCCTAAACTATGTATCTCCGGGCGGGTGAGGGGTTTAGCCTTTCTAGCTAGGGGCCTCCTAGTACATGTATGTTTGTAACCCTTAAAACGCACTAGTACTAGAATGATTGGTGCATTACTGTTGTAATGTGTGTGGGTGTGTTTGAGAACAACCCAGGTGAACAGGAGAGTGAGACGTTCGTGTTGCACTTCTGCGAGGTGGTGGCTGCCATTCATCTGCTGAAGGAGGGAGGCAGTCTGGTGCTGAAGCGCTTCACCACATTCGAGCCCTGCAGCGTGGCCTTGCTCTACCTCCTCTGCTGTCTCTTCCGCTCTGTCTCCCTATTCAAACCGGCCACTAGCAAAAGTGGAAACTCTGAGGTTCGTACACTCTATGCTCTGCATCTTGCTTAGTCGGTCTTTATGTCGCTCAGTCAGTCAGTCAGTCAGTCAGTCAGGCAGTCAGTCAGTCAGTCAGTCAGTAGGCCGGCCGGCCGGCGGCTGAGTGGAGCATTCTTGCTCCTTTATTATGTATTCTTGGTTTTCGGTAGGTCAGTCTGTGTAAAAGCACTGATTACGTTATAGGTGTATGTGGTGTGTGAGGAGTTCAGACAAGATCAGATAAGCACCGATATTCTGGAGCGTCTACTAAACTTCTACGGGTCTCGCAGTTGTGTGCTCTTTCCAATCGTTCCACTAGAAGACATTCCAGAAGAATTTCTCAAGAAAACACTCGCCTGCTCCGAACTTTTCACTCACTATCAGCTCTCCATGATCGGCTTCAATTTGGAGTGCTTCAATAAGTGCTCCACTGATGTTGAGGTCAGTCTATCATCTCTTTCTGACTATCTGGAAGCATTTCGTTTTGCTACCATAGCTGCAAACCTTGATCAAATAGCCAAAAGATTTGGAACGAAATGTACTTTTTGCGGTTATGTTTGGTATATTTTGGCACGTACAGTATATATCTTCCAAATTTCAGGTTAGTTGGTCAAGGTTTGCAGAAATGCCAGCTGAAAGATTTTTCCATTTTTAGGCCACCCTATGGCATCGCGATTTTTTGCTAGATAATTGAATAAAAATGGCCTAACCGATTGCTTTGTAGAAAAATCAGGAGGTCTGGCGGTAGTCAGTGGACTCATTACATAGCCCGTTTTTCGTGCAACTTTGTATTGTTTTAGGAGCACATCAGAAAGCGAAAGCAGCAAGTGTTTGAGAAATTGGTTGACAGTTGCAAACTGGACTTTCTGATCTTCAACAAACGTCTAGTGCCTAACTTTTTGCCTCTGCCGTGGGCGTCCGAACTGGCCACCAAACGAAAGCTCGGCTCCTATGTTGAACGCTCGGACGGACACAACAGACTCGAAGCCGTACGTAGAGTACTTACTACTTCCTACTGTAGTTTAGTCTCTATCCTATACTAATATATAGCGTTCTACTGGGTGCATCAGTCAAAGAACAACCGATCTACTGTTCTTTGTGTATACACATACAGTACACGTTTACCATACACAAAAATGCACATTGTTTTTCAAAGAATTGAGCGAGAATGATCCGTTTGAATATAGAAAAAAGTTCGAAAAAGTGGGTGGACAGTTTTTTATCTACACTGTATAAATAGAAGAGGGTTTCAGACGCTGCAGGTTCTGTCTACGTTTGATGGGCGAATTTTTCTGGGCGGTTGCCAGTTCGAGATAGCCGACTACGACTGCAAAGTGTTCGCGGCCAAGTGGTTCGAGAGTGCCTTCTGTCACTTGGAACCGGTGTTCGGACGGCCGTTGGACGCCATCTACAGTTCCAAGTTCTGCTCCATGGACCTTCTACACGTGGCCAATCGGGTGGCCGACTGTCTACAGGTGCTACAGTCACATATACCATACCAGACTACAGGGTGTCCCACAACGATTTCTTTTTGCCAGCATTTCCGCGAATTTTGACCAAATTAGCTGACATTTTAAGCACAGATGCTAAAATAGGAGAGATTTTGTGTGTTAAAATTTCATGGATCAGGCTTGACTGAATCCTGAGAAATTTAAAAATTCACAAATATGTAAAATTTGTTAATTTCAATGCCTATAGAAATAACGCTAAATGGAAACGTTTCTTTTTTTCTGTCATTTCCGCAAATGTTCGCTGTCAATTTTATGCTCGGAAAGCTTTTTAAACACGCAATTGAAGCCTAATTTTGCGAACTTTTCTCACCCTTGTTTGGCAGCGGCCCATCCAGGCAACTTCAAAATTTTACAGCCCCTTTGCAAAATCCTGGGTACGCCAACGGATAGCAGCTGTGCCAGCTAAACAACTGTTAATGAGGCGCGATTACGCTAAAGTAGTAAACTTGTTCTGAAGAGAAAAACGCAATAGCCACCAAAGACAATTTAATGCACAATTGCTACCAACAAATTCTCATCCTATGTGCTGCTTTGCTTTTAAAAGGTCAGTTGTTGCCTTACTCTGTGTGGAAGAGTTTCACCAGTTTAGCTGCATATCTCAAGTGCAAAGGCTGCCGCTGATCATTTGGAGAATGCATTTTTCTAACCAGAAAGTTTATCAGTTAAACAATGTTGTAATAGCAACCTCATAACAGACTGATGACCACAGCTGAGCTACCCTCTCTTCTGTGCAAGAGCTCCTGCTTCAGTAGAGTCCACTGATTGGTCTTTGGATCCAACACCTCCACTGTTTTCTTGCCATCCCCTCCACCAGCAGCAAACAGTCTTCTTCCATCAGATAACAAACTGAAATACCATCGTGCTCTATCCATAGATGCAATTTGAGTCCAAGAGTTGCTGACTGGGTCGTAGCGCTCACACGAGGAGAGAAGACGAGCTCCATTGTATCCACCACACACATAGATCCGGCTGTCAAGCACAGTGGCTGAGTGAGCCCAGCGTTTTGTGTGCATGGAGGCTACGGCAATCCACCGTTCCCAGTAACGGGTGTATATCTCCAATCTCTCCACTGAGCTCAGTTCTCCATCCCTCTCATTATACCCTCCAATGGCGTAGACAAATATCCCAAGTGTCACCAATGCCAAGTCGTCTCTCTCTGTTGACATTGGTGCAATGGAGTACCATTTGTTCTGGACGAACTTCTCGCAGGATGATAACTGCTTCCAGTCATTTTTATCATTGTATTGCCCACCACACACATAGAGCACTCCATCTAGAACAGTGCTGGCATGCTCAATTCGACGGTGTTCCATGTCTGGAGCGTGGGAGAGGCGGTAGGCTGAGAGGTCAAAGGTGAGCACACTGTTCAGTGCGTTGATTCTATCATATCCTCCGATAATGTAGACAGTTCCATTCAAATATTCAGAAGTGTGCCATTGTCTTGTCTGGTTCAGCTGAATGGTGCGCAGAGTGCTTTCATGAGGATTCTCGGGATAATACAATTCCATCGACGTCCTTGCTTCTTCATGCAAACCACCGCTGATCAGAAAGCCAAACGGAAGACCTGAAATGAAGGTGAGCTAGAAGTTAGTAGATTGTTGCAAGCTGTGTGCCATCTGGTTTGAAAGTGCACTGAGTTTTCTGGTTTGTTTATACTATCCACTTTTTTCCTACCGTCCTGCATTGCACTTTCAGCTTGTATATGACTATGCTCAAAGGACTTCATTGATATACAGGGTGTCTCAAAAAAAATGATCACATTTCTTTTTACTGCCATTTCCGTAAATTTTGACCAAATAGGCTGCAATTTGGACCATAGGTGCCAAAACTCGTGCAATTTTATGTGTTAAAGTTTGGTGCACTAGGCTTGACTCATTCCCGAGAAATTTCAAAAAAAGTGAAATTTGGTAATTTCAATAGTGAAAGGCGGTCACCGAAAAATGGAAACAGTTCCTTTTCCTATATCTTTTCTAATTTTTGACGGAATTGGATGAAATTTGGAGTGTAAACGCAGAAGTTCAGGGTAATTCGTGTGTAAAAAGTTGACGCATGAACTCCAACGCTATCGTTAGAGTTTAGGCGAGTAATGTAATGTAACGTTTTTTCCGGTGACCGGCTTTTTGGTATTGAAATTATGCCAAATTTCACTTTTTTGAAATTTTTCGAGAATTGGTCAAGCCTAGTGCACCAAATTTTAACACAATAAAATTGCCCTGAGTTTGGGCACCTATGGTCCACATTTCAGCCTATTTGGTCAAAATTTGCGGAAATGGCGGAGAGAAAAGAAATGTGATCATTTTTCGGTGACCCGGCTTTCACTATTGATTTAACAAATTTCACATTTTTTGAAATTTCTCGGGAATGAGTCAAGCCTAGTGCACCAAACTTTAACACATAAAATTGCACGAGTTTTGGCACATATGGTCCAAATTTCAGCCGATTTGGTCAAAATTTGCGGAAATGGCAGTAAAAAGAAATGTGATCATTTTTTTTGAGACACCCTGTATGTATGCGCGAAAACGTCACCTGTAAGAGTGCAGATGGGCTTCTGAGCCCACTTGCCATCGAATCCGCAATAAACCAGAGCATTGCCAGCCATCTGTGCATTTTCCGTGCATGCGACTAATGCGACCTGATGAATTCGCACCGGGTTTTCAGTGGGAGTAAAACTGACTCTGCCATTTTTTACTGAAAACCTCTGGCAGCCTAAAAACCAGTGTGCTGTTTGAGTGCCTGTGGCAACTTTGGCAGAGCACCTGCAACACCTGAACGGCTACAAGGGTAAAGCAGGTTGACCTTCTGTTTGTCGAGTTCGCTCAAAGTAATCAGTTGGCCCATGGCAAGATGAGCTTTCTCATGGGCTGTGTCGTTCCCCTTCCACTTTGGCGCCATTACCATATCATTTTCTAAGCCCTCGCGTCTAATGAACTGTCGGCCAGGTAAGGGTAATGCTGCTGGCGAAGTCCTAGGCACCCATCAACTGATAGTTGTAGTTAAGTTCGACAGTTGTTTTGTATTCTTTGTGAAGCCTGGTAGGAATTCTATCCCAAAACAGCACCACATAGTTGTCTCTGTCGGGTCTCTGATGCTCGTGGAAGAACCCAATCGCATGCATAAGTTCGTGTAGAATCACGCCGTGACTCCAGCACTGTTTTCTTGGTCTGAGGTCCAAGTTGACCGTTTGACGACCACCTTGCATTCCGACACCAGCAGAGTTACAGCCATCGCTGAAAACGCCCAAGTATGTTTGCTCAGAACAAACTAAAGTCTGCTGCTACTGTACTTCTGAATGTCAATGAATACGTAATCCTTGTGGAATCGTGTCTTTGGAATGAATTCCACACAGGTGTACGCTTTGAAACACAGCATGGCACAGGCCAGACGCTCCAGCATTTCTTTATCGCTGTTAATTGACCTGTGAACTACAATGGGAACTTTGCCGTGTTTCCACAATTGCACCTCCCTCTTGCCATATATGATTTCCTTATCCCTTGAATCTTCTTCAGTTGGAAGACGGAGCTCTAAAATACTAAAATGCTGTGGGAACCTAAAGTCCATACCAAAAGAACGAACTTTTGTGGCGGACAAAAGCGATTTTCTCAAAAACTTTCTTCAAGACCCCCAACTTTTTTTGTATCAATCGATAGCAAATTACAAGTGCTACAAGATGCGATCGTTAAATCAAAGGTTCCGCGCAGTTTTGTACATGTCTTTTGGGAAAAACCAATTTTCGACAAAATCAAGTTTTTATAGAAGGGTCAAACGGATGTTGGACCCAGAGATTCTCATCTCTGCACAGTCAGGGAAATAACAACATGTATATGGTATCAGTACACATATATGGAAACGGTACCATATATGGTACCGGTGCACCTTCAAGTGGTACCATATATGGTACCACTTCCTTATATGGTACCGGTACCATGGTACCCCGATCGAGGCCTTCAGGTGGTACCATATGGTACCGGTACCATATATGGAAACGGTACCATATATGGAACCGGTACCATATATGGTAACAGGTACCATGTATGGTACCCCTTCGATCAAATCATAAGGGGTGCCATATATGGTACCGGTACCATACAGACATGGGCTAGCATTTCGGCTGAGGGGGGGGGGGAGAATTTTCAATTCCTGAGGGGGGGCTGAGGGGGGTAGAGCCTGAGGAGGGGGGGCTGAGGGGGTGGTAAGCCAAAAAGTCCGATTTTTGGCTAAAATCAAGGTTTTTTGGCTTATTTTTCATCAAAATACATTAAAATAAGCTATTCTGAGCTCATTTACACCTAATCCAGGCATATATTTATCATAATTTTCTATACAAAAATCTTCCAAAAAATTCCTGAGGGGGGGGGTAGCGGCCGGCTGAGGGGGGTAGGTCAGAGCCTGATGGGGGGGCACACCCCCCCCAGCCCCCCTTTGCCCATGTCTGGTACCATATATGGTACCCTGTCGATCGAGGCCTCAGGTGGTACCATATATGGTACCGGTACCATATATGGAAACGGTACCATATATGGAAACGGTACCATATATGGTACCCTTTCGATCGAGGCCTCAGGTGGTACCATATATGGAAACGGTACCATATATGGTACCCTTTCGATCGAGGCCTCAGGTGGTACCATATATGGAAACGGTACCATATATGGAAACGGTACCATATATGGTACCGGTACCATATATGGTACCCTTTCGATCGAGGCCTCAGGTGGTACCATATATGGTACCGGTACCATATATGGAAACGGTACCATACATGGAAACGGTACCATATATGGTACCCTTTCGATCGAGGCCTCAGGTGGTACCATATATGGTACCGGTGCCATATATGGAAACGGTACCATATATGGAACCGGTACCATATATGGTAACAGGTACCATATATGGTACCCCTTCGATCAAATCATAAGGGGTACCATATATGGTACCGGTACCATATATGGTACCCTTTCGATCGAGGCCTCAGGTGGTACCATATATGGTACCGGTACCATATGTGGAAACGGTACCATATATGGAAACGGTACCATATATGGTACCGGTACCATATATGGTACCCTTTCGATCGAGGCCTCAGGTGGTACCATATATGGAACCGGTACCATATATGGAAACGGTACCATACATGGAAACGGTACCATATATGGTACCGGTACCATATATGGTACCGGTACCATATATGGTACCCTTTCGATCGTGGCCTCAGGTGGTACCATATTTGGAAACCGTACCATATATGGAAACGGCACCATATAAGGTACCGGTACCATATATGGTACCCTTTCGATCGAGGCCTCAGGTGGTACCATATATGGTACCGATACCATATATGGAAACGGTACCATACATGGAAACGGTACCATATATGGTACCGGTACCATATATGGTACCCTCGATTGAGGCCTCAGGTGGTACCAGATGGTACCACCTCAGGCCATACATGCAACAGTCAGGGAAATAACAACATATATGGTATCAGTACTCATATATGGAAACGGTACCATATATGGTACCGGTACACCTTCAAGTGGTACCATATATGGTACCACTTCCTTATATGGTACTGGTACCATATATGGTACCGGTACCATATGGTACCCCTTCGATCGAGGCCTCAGGTGATACCATATATGGTACCGGTACCATATATGGAAACGGTACCATATATGGAACCGGTACCATATATGGTAACAGTTACCATATATGGTACCCCTTCGATCAAATCATAAGGGGTACCATATATGGTACCGGTACCGTATATGGTACCCTTTCGATCGAGGCCTCAGGTGGTACCATATATGGTACCGGTACTTATATATGGAAACGGTACCATATATGGAAACGGTACCATATATGGTACCGGTACCATGTATGGTACCCTTTCGATCGAGGCCTCAGGTGGTACCATATATGGTACCGGTACCATATATGGAAACGGTACCATATATGGAAACGGTACCATATATGGTACCCTTTCGATCGAGGCCTCAGGTGGTACCATATATGGTACCGGTACCATATATGGAAACGGTACCATATATGGAAACTGTACCATATATGGTACCGGTACCATATATGGTACCCTTTCGATCGAGGCCTTAGGCATACATGTAACAGGGGGTCTGGGGGTCTGCCCCCCCACCCGACTTAGGCCAGACCCCCACGGATAGGGACCCCCCTCGAGATCGAGACGATTTTTCCTACCCCCCCCCCTCCGATTTTTCTGGCAAGCAATTTTTGATGAAATTTTTGCGATTTTTTCAATTTCAGACACAAAAATTATTAAAATTGCCTGTAAAACAGCACTTTTTAGCTGTATTTCAGCCCAAATTAGCGATTTTTGGCCCAAAAATTGCGATTTTTTTCCATTTTTGAGCGTTTTTTAGTGCCGGACCCCCTCCCAAAATTTTGGCTCAGACCCCCCCAGGCCGGCGCCAGACCCCACAACTCCCCCGCCCCCGTTCGGCTGATGACTTGTTACATGTATGGCCTGAGGTGGTACCATATGGTACCACCTGAGGCCTCGATCGAAAGGGTACCATATATGGTACCGGTACCATCTCTGGTACCGATACCATATATGGTACCGCTTCCATATACGGTACCGGTACCATATATGGTACCACCAGAGGCCTCGATCGAAAGGGCACCATATATGGTACCGGTACCATATATGGTACCACCTGAGGCCTCGATCGAAAGGGTACCATGTATGGTACCGGTACCATATATGGTACCCCTTATGATTTGGTCGAAGGGGTACCATATATGGTACCTGTTACCATATATGGTACCGGTTCCATATATGGTACCGTTTCCATATATGGTACCGGTACCATATATGGTACCACCTGAGGCCTCGATCGAAGGGGTACCATATATGGAAACGGTGCCATATATGGTACCAGTACCATATAAGGAAGTGGTACCATATATGGTACCACTTGAAGGTGTACCGGTACCATATATGGTACCGTTTCCATATATGTGTACTGATACCATATATGTTGTTATTTCCCTGACTGTGTAACAGATCATCAGCCGAACGGGGAGGGGGGAGTTGGGGGTCTGGCGCCGGCCCGGGGGGTCTGAGCCAAAATTTTGGGAAGGGGGTCCGGCACTAAAAAACGCTCAAAAATGGAAAAAAATCGCAATATTTGGGCCAAAAATCGCTAATTTGGGCTGAAATACAGCCAAAAAGTGCTGTTTTACCGGCGATTTTGGTAATTTTTGTGTCTGAAACTGCAAAAAATCGCAAAAATTTGCTCAAAAATTACTTGACAGAAAAATCGGAGCGGGTCGGAAAAATCGTCTCGGTCTCGAGGGGGGTCCCTATCTGGGGGGGGTCTGGCCTAAGTCGGGTGGGGGGCTGACCCCCCTGTTACATGTATGCCTGAGGCCTCGATCGAAAGGGTACCATATATGGTACCGTTTGCATATATGGTACCGTTTCCATATATGGTACCGGTGCCATATATGGTACCGTTTCCATATATGGTACCGTTTCCATATATGGTACCGTTTCCATATATGGTACCGGTACCATATATGGTACCACCTGAGGCCTCGATCGAAGGGGTACCATATATGGTACCAGTACCATAAAAGGAAGTGGTACCATATATGGTACCACTTGAAGGTGTACCGGTACCATATATGGTACCGTTTCCATATATGTGTACTGATACCATATATGTTGTTATTTCCCTGACTGTTGCAATTGCGACTTCGCTGATATATACATGTTTGGGGAATCTCAAATTAGTTTTCAGGAAAAACGTGTTTTTCGGAATGGTGTGCGAGTCAAAAAATTGTCTACGATCCATTTTACTATGGAAAATTGCCCAACATTTTTCAAATTTGACGCAAACGGTTTTAACGGCGTGAACGTACTAAAGTCTGTTCAAAAATCTTTGGCGCTGGGTACATCCGGCAGTGTCCCGAATTTATGCGTGGTGTGAACCCCATACATGTATATATGGATCTGTTCCTCTCATCAACGAGACTACTATACTGTTCTCGAAATTTGCATATTGAACTTTAGTTAGAAGCAAGGATTCAGGATGTCCGAAATAATATAGAACCGAGAAGCTGAAATTGGTTGGAGGAAAAAACCCCCATGTGTTCGATATTGAATGAATTTTTGTGCTTAACTATGGGAGAGCAAAATTTTGACCGCTTGTCGGCGTTAGAAAATCGAGTGTAACCTTGGTAGGGTTGATCGTAGACCCATACATGGTAGTATTTTCGAGATGCCTGAAGGTTGGGGAATGCGAATCTGGTATCGGCACAAAAATTGGCGCTTTGTCAAAAAAGTAGATTTTTTTGTCAGGTCCCTTTCTTCTAAGCAAAGTAAAATATGCAAATTTCGAGAACAGTATAGTAATCTCGTTGATGAGAGGAACAGATCCATATATACATATATGAGGTTTCGACCAGGGCCGCACAAGATACGTTGGGCTATGCCTTTCTGAAATTCAGGTGGACACCCTAACTTCGAGGTCAAATTTCTAGCAGAAATCAAAGTGGTAGAGCAAAACCAATGTGACCGCTGGATTCAACATGTCCGAAATAATATAGAAACGTGAAGCTGAAATTGGTTGGAAGGAAAAAACCCCCATGTGTTCGATCTTGAATGAATTATTGTGCTTAACTATGGGAGAGCAAAATTTTGACCACTTGTCAGCGTTAGAAAATCGAGTGTAACTTTGGCAGGGTTGTTCGTAGACCCATATATGGTAGCATTTTCGAGATGCCTGAAGGTTGGGGAATGCGAATCTGGTATCGGCACAAAAATTGGCGCTTTGCCAAAAAAGTCGATTTTTTGTCAGGCTTCTTGCTTCTAACTAAAGTTCAATATGCAAATTTCGAGAACAGTAGAGTAATCTCGTTGATGAGAAGAACAGATCCATATATAATGTATGGGGTTCACACCACGCATAAATTCGGGACACTGCCGGATGTACCCAGCGCCAAAGATTTTTGAACAGACTTTAGTACAAACATTAAATTGAGGATATTTAAATTTTGTATCGAATATGAATGTGAAAATTAGAGAAATATGGAAACGAAAATTGTGCGAATACGAAAATTAAATACAGCTAATATGGAAATTAATTTTCGTTACGAATTTTAATTTACGTTTCACGTATGTCTAGCAATAAAGCAGCTGAATTATTAGCAATTTAATGGATTCTAAACATACAAAAGCATTTTCACTGTAACAAGCAATGGCCAAAGCATTTTTGGGCTTGTTGAATAAGTATTATAGAA